>SOPF01024612.1:30112-68075 GCA_012979155.1 Hypericum perforatum | reverse complement strand
GATGGGTTGGGTTTGGATTTTTGGGCCAAGGCCCTTTGGGCCTAACATAAATGAAATTATAATTTAATTTTGAGTTATTGAAAAAATAAAATACAGATAGTTTATGTAGTTCGATTAAAAGATTTATATTTCCAAGCGAATACGTGAAATATTAAGGAACACAAAAGCTATAATTAAAACTATGCGTTCAACAAAAATATGAAAAAGTCCTACTACAGCTATTCTCTTGTTATATAAAGTTCAATGAACTATACGATACAGTGGTGTTCCTAAAAAACTATACAATGTAAAATATATAAAACAAAGAGGTCTACATCAATAAGAATTTGAAACAACTTTTAAGGATATCCAATTACACATAGTTAAAAACTAGGAATATTCAATTCACGAACATTCCCGAATTCCTATATGATTCTATTTGAGATAATCAAAATACAGTATTCCAAAAATTAAAACTAGACTTCCCATAAATTGTGTGGTTATTTTATAATTAAAGAAATTTAATTAAGGAAACAATTTTTCTAAACTAATAAGCTATAATATCTTAATTTTGTTTCTTTAAATACTTATCCAACCAATTTAATATTAGAAAAATGAGTAAATACATTTGTCATTATTTTATTGATAGTTACACCCCAAATCATCAAGCGACTTGATATGTAAGGAACATTACCGATTTACCGGTTGCCGAAATCTGGAAATGCAATATCAACTTATTAAATAAAAATCTGAGTTCTATTTCTGTTAATAATTAACTTTAGGGTTAATTACCCTCAGGTCCCTGAACTATTGACGATTTTATAATAGGGTCCCTGTGTAATTTGAATAAGATATAAGGTCCCTGTGTTATAACGAAATATTACTCTCAGGTCCCTGGCTTAACCTTCGCTGACATCATCAATTTTTTTTTATTTTTTTAACACTGAATTGACCAAAATACCCTTAAGCCAAAAATAAAAATATCCAAAAAACAAAATAAAAATTAGGGAAAAGTACAAAAAAGTCATGTGGTTTCACTTTTAGTCATCCGAACCTAAATTCGTCCCGAACCTATGAAAAATTTCTTTTTCATCCCGTTTTTTTTTTACATTTTAGTCCCAAATCTCAAATTTTTTCTATTATTTTTATTATATCATAAATTCGTCCCGAACCTATGGAATTCCGGAAATACCCCTCACCCGCTTCCGAATTTCACCAAATGCTCAACATCAAAGTCGTAGATCTAGATCTTACGGATCCTCTCGTTTTGGAATCGCTCGATTCGGAGTATGTATGCGAAAGTTATGATGTTTCTACCGAAAAATGACGAACTAAGCCTATCAATGCTAATACCAACCGAAATCACATGAAACTAAAAAACGCAAGGCTCAAATCACAAAACTCACAACACAAAAGTCGTAGACGAATGTGTTGCAAACCTACTCGACTTGAAATCATCTAAATCGGAGTTCACACGAAAACGTTACACATATTTCCCCAAAAGGTGACGTGTTATGATTGATAGGCTTAGTTCGTCAACTTTCGGTAGAAAAATCATAACTTTCGCATACATACTCCGAATCGAGCGATTCCAAAACGAGAGGATCCGTAAGATCTAGATCTACGACTTTGATGTTGAGCGTTTGGTGAAATTAGGAAGCGGGTAAGGGGTATTTCCGGAATTCCATAGGTTCGGGACGAATTTATGATATAATAAAAATAATTGAAAAAAATTTGAGATTTGGGACTAAAATGTAAAAAAATGGGATGAAAAAGAAATTTTTCATAGGTTTGGGACGAATTTAGGTTCGGAGGACTAAAAGTGAAACCACAGGACTTTTTTTTACTTTTCCCTAATTTTTATTTTGTTTTTTGGATATTTTTATTTTTGGCTTAAGGGTATTTTGGTCAATTCAGTGTAAAAAAAATAAAAAAAATTGATGATGTCAGCGAAGGTTAAGCCAGGGACCTGAGAGTAATATTTCGTTATAACACAGGGACCTTAAATGTTATTCAAATTACACAGGGACCCTATTACAAAATCGTCAATAGTTCAGGGACCTGAGGGTAATTAACCCTTAACTTTATATTGTTTCTAGCAACAAAACTTGCATTTCCATCAAGAAAAAAAGTGCGGAAATTCGATGTGGTACACGGACTTAGAAAAGGCAAGAAGGACGACTAATGGAAGAGCAAAAGTAGGGTAATTAGGAATTACCTGGTTAATTGGCTACTCCCATCAAGAAATCTCGAGAGAACCGGAGCTTGGATAGAGAGAGAGAGAGAGAGAGAGAGAGAGAGAGAGAGAGAGAGGAGGAGAACAAGAAGTTGTAACGGTGGATGCTTGTTAAAGTTTGGTTTTCGATTTTATGTGCGAGTCAACCTTTCGTTGGAAAAAGGTCAACATTGGTGGCGGCTTACTTGCACTGATTATTAGAAATAAATAAAAAAGTGACTGTATTTAATTGTATAATCAATTCATTTTGTCTTTTTTTAGTACTCCAAAAATAAAAGAATGAATTATTTTTAGATTTTTGGTTTATAATATTATTTGAGGTCTCCAATTATTAACTAACGTCACCGCTCTTTTTTTTTTTACATGTATACCGTTGAATTTTTTTTAATCTCCTTCGGCCATTGACATCTTCGTCAACCTCGAGCCCAGAAGCAAGAAACAGAAACAAAAACTGAGATCTATTGCCATGTCCTCCTAAAAAAAACTAAGGACGAACAACACGAGAAAAATCTAAAATCTACTGACATATCCTCTTCTAATGTTTGTAAAAACGATCCAAAAGATGACCTCTACTTCTGTAATATGTGTTCAAAGGTCTTAACAATTTTTTAGAAAAAAATTAAAAAAGGTGAAACATATTAAATTTTATGTGTCATGTACTACTTGTGCCTTAGTGTTCTACGGCATCTCTCTCTTTCGAGAGAATTTACAACATGTCATCCGTTATATTAATTTCTCGTTCAATCATATTTAAGTTCCAAATTTTAAATTGACCAGTATATTGAGTGTAACTGCAGCATGTTTTCCCTCAAATTGGTCTCTTCGAAATTAGGAGAAGATGCTTTTATTATTTATATTATTATTTTTAAGAAGATTCGAACTGGACTAGACCGCTTACATGTTGACGGACGACGGTTGACTTGGAATACCTCAGATAAGTTTGAAAATAGAATAATAATTATTATTCATATTATTACATTCTTAGTATTATAAGACTTTATTTTTTGTTGGTCATCTTGATCCAGCATTAATTTTTAAAGCGAAGGAATTTTTCTATAAGAAATTGTGCAAGTGTAGACAAAGTTATGGACAATGAAAACTGATAATCGAACTTTCTTTGTGTTGCGATGCGATCTAACCAATTTAAATCGATTGTATCAAAATTTGCGAATGTAAAAAATATTATTGAAAAAATTACTACGATAATGTTTGATTATACCCACGGGAGATTATGATAACGTGATCTAAAGCGGTTTTGTTGGCTATTGTCATTAGAATATCTAATTTTCTCTTGCGTACTTTGGTCAGTCGTGGGATATGTTAGCTGGCACCATTTTGGATCCGGTGAACAAACATGCGGAGATTGCAGCAAATGCTGCACAGGTCAACGGTCAACACGGCGCCACTTATTTGAATAATCAACTTGAAAGCTTCGGAGTTCTAATTGTTTAGGTAGAGTTGTTATTCTTAAGTAGAATACTCAGTAGTCGGTAACAATTCGTTATTACTAAGGGAAAATGGGTGATTTAATTGCAATCTCGTGAATATTTTAAGTATAAGTGGTTTCACAATACTAACAAAGGGATCGTATGTAAATTTTGATAATTATTTCACATCGGTTGAAAATGGTAGTTTATAAGTATTGAAAATTTACCAAATTATTATTTTAAGAATTTCGATTGGATATAAAAATTTTAACATGATATTAAAATAAATTGATTTTGTGTCCATTGTTGAGTTCGCATGATTCTTATTTCTTGTACTATGTTGAAGTTAAAGCTAGTATAATTTTTGACCCGATAAATCTCGTTTGAAATAACGTGTTAAGAGAAGAGTTAGTAAATAAATGTTAAAAATCCATCAATCCATTATCTTAAGATTTTGAATTTGATATGGAGATTCTAATATTACTTCTTTACAATTTATGCAGTATTTTCAACAGTTTGACGTTAATTCAAAGTACACGAAGCTCTACAAGAAAATTGGGTTCAACGGACCGAAATTTGGAGGGCTAGTTCGTGTGAAGTCATCATCTGGGCTCAATGAAGCTCTCTGTCATGCTGTTCTTGGACGACTGGGACGACGACTTGGCCCGGGATCCGTGACCGGGCGGTCCTGCAGATACACTGCTTTCGGCCAAGCTCATCGGGTTTAGGAACGGTGGCTGCGTTGGCTCGGGAATGTCATAGTTTTCAGCCAGCATTTTAACCACAGCTGACATTGCCGGCCGCAAGTCCGCCGAGGCCTGAACGCAGAGTAGTCCGATCCGGAGCAGTCGGGACGCTTCCTCTTCCTCGAAGTTACGATCTAGAGCCGGATCCACGGCCTCGCTCTGCCTCCCGCTTTTATACAAGTCCCAAACCGTTTGTAGAATCGAGCAGGAGTTTTGAGCGAATGAGTTGTTCCTTCTTCCGGTAACAACTTCGATAAGGAGGACTCCGAAGCTGTAAACATCGGCCTTCTCGGTCAGATGGCCACGAACTATGTACTCCGGAGCCATATAACCTCTGCAAGCAAAGAGCGAAGCACCGAAGAGTTTCAGTGTCTTGTGTCAATGCAAGAAAAACCTCATTTCGTTTATAACACTTACAAAGTTCCTGCTATTGCAGTGCTGACATGAGTCTGATCCTGAGGAAACAATCTCGCCAGCCCAAAATCCGCAATTTTTGCTGTGAAGTCCTCATCGAGCAGAACGTTACTTAGTTTGATGTCTCTGTGTATGATTCTGAACTCCGATTCCTCGTTAAGATAGGCCAAGCCTTCGGCTGTTCCAAGTATGATTTTATACCTCATGTCCCATGTAAGTGGCTGGATTGGCACATCTCTTGTACCTGAATCAAATATAAGCAACACGACACGAAACCGCTCAGAAATCACATGTATGAAAGGGATTAAATCATATTCGTAAATGGCATTACTCAAGAAGATGAGAACTACCGAAGAGGTAATCTTGCAGACTTTGATTTGGGACGTATTCGTAAACGAGGAGGCTTTCGGGCCCTGTAACACTACATCCTAATAATTTGACGAGATTCTTGTGCTCGATCCCGGAGATGAGATTGACTTCATTGAAGAAGTGATCTACCCATTGTCTTGTGTTGAACAGAAGCCTCTTTACTGCAACGACCTTCCCGTCGGACAAAGTTCCCTATTCGACAATAAGAAAGACACAACAGTAAACTTAATCCATAAAGCGGATGATGAAGAACATAAGGCTGCAGAGCCAAGAGAAGTCAAAACCAGGATTTTACTTTGTAAACTGACCCAGATCCTCCCTGTCCCAGCTTGTTGGATTGGTTAAAGTAATTGGTGGCTTTCTCAAGAGATTCATAAGAGAAATAAAGCTGGGACTGGTTCACTGCAGCTAAAAGATCACCGAACTCCACCCGAGCTGAGCCAAGAATCAACAACATCGATATCAGTCATCGCGTCGTTTACACTAAATCTCGCAATTTCAAATCTATACCTCTCCTTTTCCCTGCGATTCTCTTGTTCACGAAGTACAAGGTAGTCGCAGCAAACAACACAACAGCGACCACGGAAGAAGTAACTGCGAGAACCAAACCCACACGGCTGCTTCCTGATGAAGAAATCGAGTCAATTCCAGCTACTTGAAGCAAAGAAAGGATGTTAAGAGATTAATCCCACCTCCATTACTCGCTGACCCGGAATTGTTGTAGAACTTGTGATCAGAGTACCTCAAGTAACATCCAGCATTCAAGACCCTCCCTTCTTGCTTAGGAACACATGAGGTCACATTCGACGCAGCGTTGACCAAACAAGTCGCGCAGGAGCTCACGTTGAGGACCTCCCAACACTGAGCCAATGCATAAGCAGTCTCGTTTCCGTTGCCTAACGATCCCGCGTAGAAACCGTGGTTGTTCGGGGCCAATGAGCTCAAGTTCCTCACCAACTGCTTCACATTGTGACGGAACAAACTACTGTTGCTACTAGCTGTTTCCTGAGTGGAGCACACTGTCTTGTCCACTGAGCTCAAACTCTCGTTGAAGAAGTTGTAATCGTCGTACCTGTCAACGGCAACCCAACACATCACGTGTTTACTTAAACCATTCCACAGTCTCCAGTAGATTACCACATGGATAATTGCGAATATGATATACATGTTTACAAATATTGAAAAATCACTCACTAATTGTCTTTAAGATCTCAATGTGAAAATTTCGGATATAAAAGTACTAACATGTTAAATTGTTGAGATATATCACATAGTTAGTTATACATGTGACAAATTTGTTCATAAATATGATAAATTTATATATTAAAGTGGAAATTTTTATTTATAGTAGTTAAAAATTCACCTATTGATTATTCCGATATTTTAATTAGATATAAATATGTTAACATGATATACAAACAAACACGATTTATGAATGAAGATTCCAAGATAATATCAGTACGATAAAAAAAGTCAGGTGTGGCATGACTCGCCTGAGATAACAGCCGTCGTAGAAGAGGCGGCCGGCGCGGGTGGCGCGTTGGAAGGGGAGGCAGCTGAGGATCCCAGTCTTGCACTTGGCGATGCAGAGGTTACAGTCCGTACCGTCCAGGTCCTCCATGCACTGCCCCAGCACGTAAACCGTCTGGTTCCCCGTCCCGTTAGCCACGGCGCCGTACCGGTGCTTCGCGATCGCCGGGGTGATCGCGTCCATGGCCGACAGGAAGTTGGCTATGTAGGCCTGTCGTTGGGTGGCGCCGGTGGTCGTCCTGTTCGAGCATATCATGGCGGCCTCGGTCGCCCGCGGGTCGGACGACAGCGACGGCCGGGATAGGGAGAGTAGTAGTGTTAGGACGGGGACCGCGAGCGCCAGCTGGCGGGAACCCATCATTTTTTTGTTTTGTTTTGGGGTTTTTTTTGGAAATTGGTCGTCGAGTGGAATGGATCGGACGTGGGAGAGGAGGAAGGTTGAAGGAAGGGGACCATTATTGAGAAGGTGAGCGCGTTGAAAAGGTTGACTTTCGGACATTTGGTGTACTGTCAGTATTATTCTTAATTAAATAATTTCGGGGGTCACGCACTTGTTATTACTGATGTGATTTTATTGTTCTGGAAAATTTTTTACGTTTTTTTAGTTTGTGAAATGTTACTCTAAATTTTTGTTGTTGTTAGTATGTCATTTTCTTCGCAACTTTGAAAAATACTCGATGGTAGGTGACGCTATTGTGCATAAAAACATAAATTAGAATTTTCCAAATGACCAAAATGTTCATTTAAAGTCGACCCGTTCCTGATTCCTTGACCAAAAGCAGTCAATCCATTCATAATGGCTGGAACGACGGCACCCGCGCTCGCACGATGGTCTTTTTGTCTTTGAGATATTTGTCATTTAGAGTTGAAGTATTTTAATTTTTACATTTTTTGGGTTAAATGAAAATTTTCTACTTGCAATGGGTTAACATGAACAGCTCCGATAGGAAGTTAGTAAAACATATGAATTTTATGAATAAAAAATTATTATCAAAATTTAGTCGTATATATTCAAATTAAAATTTCATAAATTAAAAATAATAATAAATGTGCATCAGTCTGTCACTTTGATGTCAATGACCACGGAGAGGGCGATGCCGCAATTTAGTTTCTAGATTCTCCGTTGTGGTGGTGGGTGACGTTGACCGGCATTATCAAATTGGTCAACGATGTAAAAGCAAGGTGAATATCTTGTCCAAAGTGACCGCCCACGGGCAGAGAAGAAAAATCAAAATTGGATTGAAGATAAGCTAACTTTGTCACATCAAGTGCCTCACGTGGAAAGGAGTCACTGTAACGTAAAACCGTGAAATGGCAAATAGTTGAATTTTCCCGCATCGAATTGGAGATGGTGTGACTTTTTAACCGCAAAAATCCAATACCGTACTGCCCCGCACCATTCTGCACCGCAATTTTAATAAACCATCATTGAAATTGGAGTCGGGGTACGGTTTCACCCCGCACAAAAAAATGTGGTACGGCTGCGGTTTGATAAATAGATAACCGCGGAAATTCGCACCGCACCACTTTTTATATATAAAGCTATGCGTAAGGTTTGGACCCATTAAAATAAAGCTATGCATGGGGTTGCTTTGTTTGTCCGTTATAAATTTTGTGAACTTCTTTATTTAATGAGGTAATATTATTAAATTCCCATGTGGGTTGGGCTCGTTAAAATGTGAAACTACCAGTGTAAGGTTTTTTTTTATTTGGGCTCGTTAAAATGTGAAGAAACCAGTGTAAATTTTTTTTTTATTTGGGCCCGTTAAAATGGGACTGGGCCCAATGCGGTGTCATACCGCACACTGCACCGCACCACCCCGACACTGCAATGACCCACACCGCGCGGTTTTATCACAAAACCGCAAACTGCGCGGTTTAAGTTTTTTGAAAAAAAAAAGTGCGGTGCGGGGTCAAACTTCGCCCCGACACCGCAAAAGTGCACCATCTTCACTCCTAGGTGTGACCGGAATTTTGTGACCCGAAAATCGGGACCTACCATATGAATACTTTCGAAACCTCATCGAAGTTGTTATTGTTAATTATATTATGGAAGGGTGAACTAATAAATCAGTGACTATAAAATGACAAGACGTGATGTAAAATCAGTGATTATGATGCAAAACATATTTTTGATTTACAAACCCCATGTAAAATTTTCAGATAATTTGTAGTTTAATAACATAAAATGTTATAAATATTTTGAATATTTATAATTCAAATTCAAAAGTGGTTATTTAGTAATGACAAAAAGAGTAGAAACTTAATTTACTATGTGGATCTTAGAGTCTATTGATCATTGTGTATAAATTAAAATACGAGTTTATTATTATTTATTTTGACAGGACGTGAATCTGAATATGATTCATATAAATTCATACTTTGATCTTACTCATAAACTTATTAGACATACTTTACTATTTAAATCCTAATTATACCTTATTTAATCCTATTTATATATTATTAAAATAATTACATAAAAATTAACCCAAAAAAACCAAGCGACTAACCTATAAAAAAACTCAGCCCTATTTATATTGCCTTCTATTTTTTAGGTATGCATACTATTATTTTAAAAAAATGAAGAATTAAATGACTAATTAAATAATTAATTTTGATAGTTAGACACAAAAGTTATCCAGAAGAGTTAAACTATCATATCAAAAAGATGGCCACAAAGATTTATTCAGAAGTCACTTGAAAATTTAGCAAGAAAATTTGTTTATGCAAAAATTTTATATTATGAAAAAATACTTATAAATTTATTGTTTGATTATTGATATAACTATTTGAACTATATTAATTTAGTTATTTTAAAATCTATTATCAAATTTAAATTTAGTTTAATACCATCACTTTATTATATAGACTTAATTTTTTCTTAATTTTAATATTGATTATATATTTAAATAATAAAATATGTTATAAAATAATGAGTCTAAAAATAGGACTTAGATTTTCGTTTGGATTTTAGGGTTCAAGTTCTTATTGAAAATACATATGTGGCACTAAGTAGAATATAGATCCAGTTCAAAAAATTAAAATATGAATTGTGTTCTACTAATAGTCTGCCTTATCCATTGTTTTCCTTGAGTCGTTAACTTTTATTTTTTAAAGATTTCGTTGACCGTTTGTTTCGGGAATTCCATGGTCTTGGCATATAGATTAGGTACGAATGTTAAAATTTTGGGCTGAATTTTTTTCATGCGACACATGCATTTTTTCATGTAATAATGATTTGTGTAATTTTTTTTTTTAAAACGACATTTCTTTCATGTGATATCGATTTCGTTTAGATTATTTTTACTTTAGTCTAATAATTCTTAGATTTTTGTAAAATAGTCCTATCCGTATGGTTGAAAAAAATAATACTATTTCTGATTTAATCTAATCTTGCGGTATCGCCCATTACAACATGCTTTTGGACTCGACCGCTTCCTCCACTTATGATACAAAAATGTATTTGAAGCCTCTAATCCAATTAGGGATGTGCAAATGGTATTTGGTATTCGGTAGTACCGATTTCGGTATTCGATATTTCGGGATCGGTATTTCGGTATTCAGGATTTAATTCGGTATGGACTTTTAGAAAATTTCAGTGAATTTTGGTATTTGATATAATTTTGATATATATCGGAATTATTTTGATAATACCAAAAATACCGAATGACTAAAATGTATTTTCCAATTAAAATTACCCTTTCCCTTTACCAGCTGTATCGCAGACGTTGTAAATGAAATCTTTCTCACCTTACCTTTTACCTTACCTCTCTCTGAGAATTAAAAAGGAAATCGGACACCGCCTACCTCCCCTCCTCAACGACGATGCCGATATCACCTCCCTCCCCTCCTCGACGACGATGGCGATACCACCTTCCTCCCCTCCTCGCCGACGACGCTCCTCCGACCAACGCCCAATGACGCTCCTCCTCGACGACAAGCGACGCTCCTCTTCGACAGCGAAATCTCTCTCCCATCAGGGATGACGACGCTCCTCCAACCAACGCCCAGCGACGCTCTTCCTCCGACGCTCCTCCTCGACGACGACATCTCCCTCCCCTCCTCGACGGCGACGCTCCTTCTCGACGACGACACCTCCCTCCAACGCTCCTCTTCGATGATCTAGCTCTCTGACAGAAGCTACAACAAAGCAACCCAAAGTCCACAGCTGGTTTACGGAGAGGGATTCTTTCCTTCCAAACTTCTCTTATCTTCTGTTGTACGGTTTTCCTGATTTTTGATTAAAATTTTTCCATGGGTGGTTGGATTTCAGATTGGGTTCTATTTTTTTCTCTAAAATTCGGTATTTTTCGGTATTTTCGGTATTATACCAAAATTTTAGTTCGGTATTTGGTATAATACCAAAATTATTTTGGTTTTATTTATTCAATTGGATTATGCACGAGCACGAGTTCAGAGTCGATACTATAAAAATACAATGTTGTTAAATATTGTTAAATTTTTTTGCTTCCGAGTCAATACTAGCTGAAATAATTGCGTGGATGATGTATTACTGACATAGACTATTACTAGGAGATCAATCAATTAGTATCTCGGAAAACTAAATGGGCTGCAATGCAACTATTAGACACTTCAAATACAAATTCCTTGGAGGAGGATGTGTTTAGCATGTGATGTCGAAAAGGGTGCTATGAATGCATTAGCATGTGTTTCAGAGGAGGATGTTTTCGAGGCCGTTACGAATGTTGTTGCTGGTACTGATCAGTCTGCTCATGAAATAGGTGCTTTACCTGTTTTGTTTGAGACTGAAACTCAAGCTTCGACGGAGTCCAGAGGCAAAGGAAGATGTGTGGTGCCAACGAGATCAAGCTCGAGGTCTCGAAAACCCACGCACAAAGCAGTTGCTCTGATGCGGAGACCCGGGCATAAGATTAAGGTAGCTTCTCCTGCTCGTGCTATAGGAAAGTCAAGCCCTGAGTTCCCGGACGTAAATGACGCTCGGTTGGAGGAGCAGGCTGTCGAGGCATGGGATTTAGTGCAAAAACTCGGATGCTTTTGGGAGGGCGATCCCTCTGAGATCATCCAACAGTTTAAGGAGGCGGCACGTGGTTCGTTTTGATCCATCTTTTGGCAGTGTGGGCTTGGTCGCATTGGGCTTTAGGCGTTGCTTAGAGGTAGTGCGATTGTTCACCTTTGGTGTAATCTTTAGGCGTTTGTGTCTTTCGACACTTTTGGTGTAATGCACTTTGTGCATCTTTGGTGTAATTTCTTTGATGGGTAATAAAATCTTTTACTTATCAAAAAAAAAAACAAATTCCTTGGAGGCACCAGCAATAACCATATTAACCAACATGGTCAATTGTGTCAATGTTTTTGACGCCATCAATTTATTTTGACTTCCTAAGATTGGTAATCAATGCATTAGTACTTCTAAAAATCACTGATATTATCCACTTCGTAATAAAATTCATGAATACATGCAAATCAACTTTATATAATTTGAACCACGATAATATCATATCAAGAAAAGGAATCAACATAATGAAATTAATCTCAACACGAAACCATGCGAATCGCATATAGAAGGTCGTCACCGAGATCTAATTATTATTGTTATTAACATCCACTAATCACAATTCGAATACATCTAATCTGCTGCTATAAGGCGAACAGAACAGTAGAAGTAAAATGGGTGCGACGACAAGTTGCCTACCAGAGATACTTGGAAAAGTTAGGGAATACCGTTTAACGTGAGAACCCAAATCGTAAAGGCGTAAAAAAGAAAATAAAGAACCAATACGTTCCCGTTCAACGTAATGCCACCTTGGCGATACACGTACAAGATTATGGCGGCCACTAGGATCAAGTAGAGCAGAGTTATAGCAAAGGCGGGAGAGAGTAGCGAATTCGCACCGTTGCTTGCCGAACTCGTCACGTTCTCGTCGTAGGTCGCCGCCCTGGACATCGGTTTCATCTCCGGAGTTGTGGAGTTACTCTGCCCGCCGGTCTTGGATCCTATCGCGACCGACGAGTTGGAGGTGTCGTCGAGGCGTTCGATCGCGATCTCCGCGTATGAAATGTAAGTACCATTAGGGACCGGGAAGCTGGAGTTGGCCGCCGGTAGATGGAGCGGCGAGAAAGATGGGGAGGCGGCGGCGGCGGCGGAGTAACTGACGAGGATGAGGCACATTATGAAGTAGCTGGCCATTCTGGGAGGTTCGGTTCTTGGTTTCTCCGTTTTCTTGGCAGTTGGGGGAGTTAGTTATTTTCTTTTTCCTGGAGGGAGATGAATGGTTCGTTGGTTATGGGGAAGAAGGAGGGGCGGCGCGGTTTATATGCTGGGAGGTGGGCCCCAGAGGAATTGGGTTTTGGCGGGAACTGATATCGAACGGCTTATTAGTTATTATGTTAGACGTGGCGTTATTGGGAGCGACCACCAACCAAGATTTCCCTTCCCGTTCCAAAGAAACTAGAAGAGAAAATGATATGGTTTAGACTTGCATGTCATACCTCACAAACTGCTTTGAGTTCTCACGCAAAAAATATATTTAAGGTTAGAATTAAGTTTATACTTAGATTTTGAAAATCAGTGATACGTTCTTTACCAAATGGTTAATAATCCCATGATACCTATATGGCACTGACTAGTGAGTAGAATATGAATCCAATTCAAAAATTTAGAATATGAATTGTGTCTTACCAATAACCTACCTTACTTTTGAATTTTTTTAAGATTTCGACGACCATTTGTTACGGTCTTGGAATATATATTATGTATGAATTGTATAAATCAGTATGTAATATTTAAGATTTGGGTTGAATTGCGCTTACGTTTTTTCATGTAATCCATGCATTTTTTATGCAATAATAATTAGTGTATTTTGTATTTATTATTTTTTTTTAGAACGGTATTTTTTTATGTGATACCAGCTCCATTTAGATTATTTTTACTTTAATCCGATAATTCTTAAATTTTTGTCAAAGAGTCCTATCCGTATGATTGAAAAAAATTATTTATGACTTAATCCACTCTCGTAGTATTTGCCATTACAACATGCTTTTGGACTCTACCGCTTCCTCCACTTGTGATACAAAATTGTATTTGAAGTCTCTAATAAAACGGGCGAGCTCGTGGCGAATAATATTATTTTTTGGGTCTCAATAAATAATTGTTCAACTGGATTATGCACGAGTTCAATAGTATACCGTCAATTAAGTAAACAAGTAGTTGAAACAAATATAGCAGAAAATTTTGGCTAGCTTTTAATTTAAGAATACTAATATTGTTAAATTTTTTTTGCGTCCGAGTCAATATTAGCTGAAATAATTTTGTGGATGATGTATTAATGACAAGGACATTTACTAGGAGATCAATCAATTAGTATATTTAGGAAAACTAAATGGGCTGCAATGCACTGTTAAACACTTCAAATACAAATTCCTTGGAGGCAGCAGCAATAACCATATTGACCAACATGGTCAATTGCGTCAATTTATTTTGACTTCCTAAGATTGGTAATCAATGCAAATCAACTTTTTTTTTTTTTAGGGAAATACTGCTTTCATTATGAATCAAACGGATACATCATTGTCAAATAAGAGATTAGGTACAATATCTAAAGGAGCTTCCGTAAAGGTAATCTCAGAGGATGTCCCTGGTATGACAACTTTCGTAAGCTTGTGGGCAGGGACGTTGGCTTCTCTTTTAGTGAAAGTGAACTTATACTCGGTGAAAACTCCTGTACCCGCCAGACAATCAGCAATCAAAAGAGAGACATCGCTCCGGTCTGGAACGAAACCATTCAGTCGTTGGACTAAAGGTTGGCAGTCCGATTCAAAAACAACCTTTTGCATTGCCCGTCGAGCCGCTATATGGATTCCCAGAAGTATCGCCAACGCTTCCAAGATCATCGGATGTCTTACTGAGATGACTTTCCTGACACAAGCACATGTGAACGCCCCATTGTGGTCTCGGATTAACACACTAATTTGGCCCACACCTTCCGCCGAGAAACCGGCATCAGTGTTTACCTTATACCACCCTTCACTTGGAGCAGCCCAACGCTTGTTTAGTGGTGGACGAGTTACCTCCTTCATGTTGGCCGAAAGATAGTCATCTCCCAGTCGCACTGCCCTTAACATCTCTTTTGATATGTCCGCTTCAGAAGGCGACCCGAACACAAACAGGTTCCGAACTTTCCAAACTCCCCAAAGACAAGCTATCCAGTGATTTTTCAACGGAGTGGATAGGGTCAGCAGGGAGTCCCTTATGAAGTCCACGAACGAGTTTGGTATATCATTACCCCGGGAACAACCAGCTCGTACCAATAGCTCCGCGGACTTCGGGCACTCCAAAAAAAGGTGTTTGACAGATTCTGGTGATGAAAGGCATAGAGGACATACCGGGTCAATTCCAATGCCCCTCTTTAGCAAGTTTTCTCGGACCGGGAGATTGTTATCCAAAGCTCGCCAAAGAAAGTTTTTCATACGAGGAGGACACAGTGTGTTCCAGCAGCTAGACCAATCAGTTGGCGAGAGGGAGATGTTGGAGGATAGTCCCGAAGTAATCCACCAGTTATGGAAATCCTGATGGTACCCACTCTTCACTGTATACGTGCCATTTTCTGTAAATCTCCATCGGATGATGTCTTCATGTGCTCGAGGACTTGGGCAAAGGGATCTGATCCTTGCCGCGTCAGCTGTTGTGAATAAGGTTTGAAGTAAGTCCTCGTCCCATTGATTTGAACCCGGAATCCTCAGATCAGCCACCACCTGAAAGAAATCGGAGCCTGGGAAGTAATACTGTGGGAATCCATTTTCCGAGTCGGGAAGCCATCTGTCAGTCCATATGTTAACCTTGCGCCCATCGCCTATCCTCCATTCAAGACCCGGTAAAAGGAGGTCCATGCCAGCTTTTATACTCCTCCAAGCAAAACTCGGGTTATGTCCACATGCCGAATTTAGAATATCGGTTCTCGGGTAGTACCTTGCTTTCAGGATCTTTGCCGTGAGCGTGTTAGGATTTGTGATCAGTCGCCAGGCTTGCTTTGCCAACATAGCCCGGTTAAAGTTGTGAAACCTGCGAAAACCCATGCCACCCTCACGTTTTGATCGGCATAACTTGGGCCAACTTCTCCAATGAATTTTCTTCTCCCCCTCCATACTACCCCAGAAGAAATCACACAATACTTGCTCTATGCGTTCGCACGTGTCAAGCGGCATCAATAGGCAGCTCATAAAGTAGGTGGGAATCGCTTGCAAAACTGATTTTATGAGCGTCTCCCGTCCCGCCTTAGAGAGGAAGCAGACCTTCCACCCTTTAACCTTACTTCGGATCCGGTCCTCCAAGGAAGAAAAAATAAGTTTCTTTGAGCGCCCAAAGATGGTCGGCAGGCCGAGGTAAAACTCCTCCTGGACAGACCGACGAATACCTACCGCAGTGCATATCAGGTCTTGGCGTTGCTCCGGAATATTCTTACTGAACTGAATTGAGCTTTTGAGGAGATTAACCTGCTGACCCGAGGCCCGTTTGTATGTCTCTAAGATGTCCATGATCACCCTGAGCTCTTCAACCGTAGCTCAGGTGAACAGTATAGAATCATCAGCAAAAAAGAGATGGGTTATAGATGGAGCAGACCTGGCGACCCGAATACCATGAATACGGCCCGAGGCGTGAGCATGAGCCAGTAAAGCTGCAAAACCTTCCGCGCATATCAGAAATAAGTACGGTGACAGGGGGTCACCCTGCCTTAGTCCTCTTGTTGGGCAAAAAGGAAGACCAAGTCGACCATTCACTTGAATCTGGTACTGTACAGTAGTGACACATCTCATGACCAGATTCACAAAGGACTCCCGAAAACCAAGGGCGATCAGCATGTGCTCCAAGAAAGGCCATTCGACCTTGTCATATGCCTTCATCATGTCGAGCTTTATAGCACAGTGTCCCAGTCGTCCCTTTGACTGACGTTTTAGGTAGTGAAAGGCTTCAAAGGCGATTAGTGAGTTGTCTGAGATTAGCCGGCCAGGGACAAAAGCTCCTTGATTCTCGTGTATTATTTCCGGTAATATAGATTTCAGCCTGTTTGTGATAACCTTTGTGGAAATCTTCATCAACACGTTGCATAGGCTGATGGGACGAAATTCACTACATTTTGTTGGATTTTTAACCTTCGGGAGAAGAGTTAAGATAGTCTGGTTGATCGGAGTAGGATCTCCTCCATCATTCAGAATGGCAAGAACCGCTGCAACAATGTCATCACCAACAGTAGGCCAAAATTTTTGGTAGAATAAGGGGGGCATACCGTCAGGGCCAGGGGCTTTGGTTGGGTGCATTTGGTGTACAGCTTCATAGATCTCACGTCTGGAAAAGGGGGCCTCGAGGAGGTTGTTCATCTCTGGTGTAACTCTCTGGGATATATGGTTGGTGACGTCCTCCACCTGTGAACAACCAGAGGAAGAAAACAGGGAAACATAGTAATTTCGGAAGATCTCTTGGATACCTATCTCACTAGACACTTCAATACCATCCTCATTCTGAATCCTTTCAATTCTATTTCTAGCTCTTCTATGACTCGCCCTTTGGTGAAAAAAGCGAGTGTTCCTATCTCCCTCCTTCAACCACTCTATTCTAGAACGTTGTGCCCACATAGCTTTCTCCTTAGTCATTAGATCATCCCGGGATAATAGACAGTTACGCAATCTTTCCCTAACTGCAGCCGATTGTAACTGAGCTTGTAGGGACTGAATTTCTTCTTCCAATTTGCCAAGTTGTTTGCAGATATTGCCAAAAGATTCCCGCTCCCACTGGGTTAGATGTTGTGCGCAAGCGTGAATGCGCTCAGAAATAGCTAATCCTGGTGCTTGCCCCTTCCACCCTTGTTGGACCTGATCTTGTATTTTTTTCATGTTTCAGCCACATGCTCTCAAAGCGGAACCTTTTGGTGTGGGGTAGCACCGGTTCCTTTCTTGCCGAACAGAGGAGATGGCAATGATCTGAATCAAACCGGGCTTTAGCTTCCACAATTGTCGCGGGGAACAGCTCCATCCAGTCTGGAGTCGCAAAGACCCGGTCTAATTTGCATTCTATGTGCGCTTCGTCTTCTTGCCCATTACTCCATGTAAAGGTTAAACCAATATGTTGAATCTCCTCCAAAGTACAATCTTGAACAGCCGTACGGAAGGCTTCCATCCTAGAATAGGGGACGTGACGACCCCCTCTTTTTTCAGAGAGGGACAAGATTTCATTAAAATCCCCACCACATATCCATGGTAACGTGGATTGCGTTTTTAACTGACGGAGGAGGGCCCAAGATTGATGGCGGTCAGCTGTGTAAGGCCATCCATAAAAGCCAGAAAATCGCCACGGAATTGCGTCCGATACCTCTACGTCGATATGGTGTAAAGAAAATGATAGTAGATTAATCGGGCAACCCCGTTTCCAAAGTAACATTAGCCCCCCTCTTCGCGAATGCCCCGTTCCTTCACAGGCTACATAGACTCCACATTCAAATCCAACTCTCCATTTTACGTTCTCCGCTTCATTTTCCTTTAGCTTAGTTTCACAGAGAAATAGAACCTGGGGATTGCAGGACTTGACTATCCTGCTAAGCTGACGAACTGCCTCGGGGCTCCCCAGCCCGCGACAGTTCCACCAAAGTAGATTCATTGGAATCGGCGGGGCTGATCCTCAGCCACCGCCGTCAAGGAGGAGTCAGTTCCATTCCCATAAGCAAGTGCAGACTTCTTGCTAACACGGGTCTGTGAATCTAAGTCCTCATCTGATTTCCTCTTCTTGGATGTTGGTTCCTCCAAGTAGTGCATATTTGTGTCTTTCAGATCATCTTCCATTCTCGGTATTCTTCTCCATGTCCCCAGACGGTGTGTCTCATCTTCTGTGGCTTGAGGATTGCTTACAGGTGGTATGTTAGGTAAGGTGTGTAGGGGTAGGGGATGCAGATTCGGGGTAGTGTATGGCGTAGTAGATGTGGGGGTGGACGTGTGAGTAAGGGGGGTCAGGTTGTTGGTAACTGCAGGGCGTAGGGATGGTGGAATATATTTTGTAGAGGCCTGGATATGTGGGCTAGTTGTGGGTGGAGTTCGTAGTTCGGGTGGGGGGTGATGCTGGGTTTGGGTGGGATGTATGATGGGAGGTAGGGTTTGGCTTTGGGTTTGGATGGGATCATTGACAGAGGGTGCGGGTGAGTTGATATGGGTTGGGGGGTTAGGGGCACTGTCCGAAGGGATCTCTTCCATAGATGATCGTTCTTCAGCTGTCGAGGGAGCTTTTGGTGGGTCTGGAATGAACAATTCTGATAGCTCCCGTCTGGCTTGAGGATGGTTATCTTTTGCCATAGGAGTGTACTGCCAACGAGGCCGGGAGGGAGCCCACCCATCATCGGACACCTTATTTGGCTTGTGAGGAGAAGCACGCATCCAACTTCCATATTTATTTGTTGAGGCTGGAGGAGGAGCTTCCTCATTCGCCAGTTCACAATCCTTCTCGAGATGCCCCAGATATCCACACGTGTAGCAGAAAGATTGTAATCTTTCCAGCCTGAAATACACAGACATCGTCTTGTCATCGGCAAACCGAAGACGCAGTTTGTTGGGGAGCGCCTTTCTTACGTCCACATTAACTCTTACTCGTAGAAATTTTCCCTTAGCATCATCGGATGGATCCCACTTCACAAACTCCCCTATCTGGTTGCCTATGGCTACAGCCATTGATTCCGAATACGCTCCAAGGGGGAGATCATATACCCTTACCCAGAAAGGTACAGTGAAAAGGTTAACATTGCCTGGTTGTTCATCGTTGCCCAACTTCTTGAGTATGACCACCTGCCTATCAAAATTCCAAGGTTGCTCCTCCAGGACTCTGTTGAGATCTCTCTTCGTTCTGAACTGAAACAAAAACCGATTAGCCGAAATTTCTATGATATCCAGACCCTGTCTAGGGTTCCAAGCGCTCTTCATAACCGACATAAAAGCCTTCGGGTTTATGGTTTTGCCAGTACACACCGTCCCGATGAGAGCATGGGTACCACTTGATTGATTCTGTAGATTCAGGTCACAGAACAGTTCGGTAATCTACTCCTCCGTATTATCAGATTCAGGCCTGATCCCATTTGGAAAATCTGTGTAACTGTCTCTTATCCCGGGGTTCTCTTCTGACTCTCCGAGACCTAACCTATCTAACCCTCCATAACCCGTGTTCAAACCCCTATTACCCTCGTATGAAATCCCATCCCCATCCCTTCGCCCTCCTCGCTCAACTCCCTCGGGCATCCCTTTATCCATGATGTTGCCCGAGAAAACCTAAGATCAAACCTACCAAACTTACACACACTCACCCGATAGAAACCAGCCCAGACTAAACCTAAAATACCAAGAGATCGATACTATGTTTCAAAGTTTTCTAAACTGGAAAGTTGCGTACGGTGGAAGGGATGTAGTGGTGGAATTATGGGGAAGAAATACTAATTATACTAATTAATTATACGAAACCCTAATTCTAGGGGGAGAACTCGCATGTGGAGAGGAAACCCTAATTCTAGGGGGGGAGTCTCGGTTGCCAAAATAATTCAATGCAAATCAACTTTATATTAAAGGAACAACGATAATATCATATCAAGAAAAGGAATCAACATAATGAAATTAATCGAAACACCAAATCATGCAAATCGCATATAGAAGGTCATCACCGAGATCTATTATTATTGTTATTAACATCCACTAATCACAATTCGAATACATCTAACAAAAACGAACAACATATACCTCTCGAAATCTAATATAGTATCATGGGTGCGACGACAAGTTGCCTACCAGAGGTACTTGGAAAAGTTAGGCAACAAGTCGTTTATCATGAGCACCCAAATCGTAACGGCGTAAAGAAGAAAACCAAGAACCAATATGTTCCCGTTCAACCTACAGCCACCTAGGCGATACACGTTCAATATTATGGCGGCCACTAGGAGCAAGTAGAGCAGAGTCAAAGCAACGGCAGGAGAGAGTAGCGATTTCGCACCATTGCTTGCGCCACTTGTCACGTTCTCGTCGTAGGTCGCCGCCCTGGGCATCGCCGGAGTGGTGGAGTGACTCTGCCCGCCGGTCTTCGATCCTATCTCGACCGACGAGGTGGAGGTGACGTCGAGGCGCTCGATCGGGATCTCCGCGTATGAAATGTAAGTACCATTAGGGACGGGGAAGCTGGAGTTGGCCGCCGGTAGCTGGAGCGGCGCGAAAGATGGGGAGGTGGCGGCTTCGTCTCCCAAACGGTCTAGTTGCGACGCGGCTGCGGCGGAGGAGTAACTGACGAGGACGAGGCACATTATGAAGCAGTTGGCCATTCTGGGAGGTCCGGTTCTTGGTTTTTTAGTTTTCTTGGCAGTTGGGGGAGTTAGTTATTATTTTTTCTGGAGGGAGATTATGGGGAAGGAGGAGGGGCGGTGCGGTTTATATGCTGGGAGGTGGGCCCCAGCGGAATTGGCTTTTGGCGGGAATTGAGATCGAACGGCTTGTTATGTTACACGTGGCATCATTGAGAACGACGACCAAGATTTCCTTTCCCGTTCAAAGAAACTAAAGGGTTTTGGAGAAGAGAAATCTGTTGTTCTCATTGATCGACTTAAGTCGTATATATACATAATGTGCAGCAACCCTAAGACGCAATTACCTACGATACACGGTAACTTAACTTCCTAATTACAACGGAGACAATACAAGTAGGTACAAAGGGAGGCCCACGGCCCAATACTCCCCCTCAAGTTAGAGCGTAAAGGTCACGAATGCCCAACTTGCCGTTTGCCGAGAGCCTTGGTCAAAATATCGGCGAGCTGAAGATCGGTACGAACATGATGCAAGGTGAGCTGACCACTCTGCACAAGGTCACGAACAAAGTGGCAATCGAGCTCGATGTGTTTCGTACGTTCATGAAAGACCGGATTTGTAGCAATGTGAATCGCAGATTGACTATCGCAGAACAAGCGCATAGGACCTTGGAGAGAGATGCCAAGATCACGAAGTAACATCCGCAACCACTGAAGTTCACGAGCCGCAGCAACCATGGCTCGGTATTCTGCCTCGGCAGAGGAGCAGGCAACGGTAGGTTGCTTCTTGGTCTTCCACGAAATGGGAGACAAACCAAGCTTAACAAAGTATCCGGTCACAGATCGGCGAGTAAGGGGGCAACTTGCCCAGTCAGAGTCACAATAGGCATGGAGGCCCAAGGCACTATCAGCACGAAGGAAAATGCCCTGTCCTGGGCGGCCTTTCAAGTAGTGGACGACCCGAAGTGCAGCATCCCAATATCCTGAAGCGGTCGTTGCATAAACTGGGAGAGGATGTGAACACAATAACTTAATTCGGGCCGAGTGATGACGAGGTATATCAAACGACCGATGAGACGACGATAAGCTTCAGGATTATCAGCATCACGGCCAGCAGTACGAGCCAATTGATGATTGGGTTCCAATGGGAAAGCCACGGGTTTGGCACCCAGCAACCCACATTCTTCAACAATATCAAGTGCATATTTGCACTGCGAGAGAAAAAGTCCGTCAGGCCCGCGAGCAATACTGATCCCAAGGAAATATTTTAGCACCCCCAAGTCTTTCATGTGAAAACAGGTAGACAGATACAACTTCAAATTTGTGATAGAGTCCTCCTTATTTCCTCCAATAATAAGATCATCGACATACACCAGCACACAGAGAGAGTCTCCATTTTTGTGAGTGGTGAATAAGGAGTAATCAGCATAAGACTGGACAAAACCATAAGCTCGCAAGGCTGCCGTCAGTTTTGCAAACCAGTTGCGTGGGGCTTGACGCAACCCATAGAGAGACTTGCGCAGTCGACAAACCTTGCTAGTATCAGAAGAACCAAAGCCAGGAGGAGGTCGCATGTAAACTTCCACATGCAAGTCCCCATGAAGAAATGCATTATGCATATCCATTTGATGTAGAAACCAAGACCGGGATGCTGCCACAGCCAAGAATGTCCGAACACTGACCATTTTTGCAACGGGGGCAAAAGTCTCATTATAATCAAGACCTTCTTTTTGACGATCACCTCGTACAACAAGACATGCCTTATATCGCTCAATGGAGCCATCAGAATGATATTTGATACGGTATACCCACTTACATGCAATTGCTGACTTTCCAGGAGGCAGCGGTTCAAGCGTCCAAGTGCCATTTCATTCAAGAGCATCAATTTCCTTTTGCATGGCATCACGCCATTGAGGGTCCTGGACTGCCTCCAAGTAAGTAACAGGTTCACGACCGAGAGTAAGTGCAGCTACAAATTGCCTGTGTCTCATGGTAAAGTTAGCACTAGTAACAAAGTTTGTAATTAGATAGACCGTACCTAAAGACTGTGAAGATAGAGTCGCAGCGGGGGGGTCAGAGAGGCGACGCGCGGTGTGTACAGAGACTTGATTGAGAACAAAGTCTTGAAATTTGGCAGGAACCACTTTCTGTCGTTGCCCACGGTTGAGTTGTTCTATAGGCTCAACCGAAGGAGGAGCTGGATTCGTGACAAGAGTCGGTACACAAACAGGGGTTTGCGTGGCATCCGGAGGCACATTGCCAATCGAAGGCTCATTGCCAATTAGTTCAGGGACTGTCGATTCAGGAACTATCAGCTCAGGTGGGACAGTCGAAGACAGACTCCCCCTATCACGGGAGGTCACTTAATCGACATAAGGAACATGAGGTGCAACATTTTCCAAGTATGGAAAAACATGTTCGACAAACACAACACCACGGGAGACAAAGGTTTCATGACTATCAAGGTCATAGACTTGCCACCCTTTCTTGCCAAACAGATATCCCACAAGTATACACCGTCAACTCCGAGCACCAAATTTGTCTTTAACACGCGGACAATTGTGAATGTAACAGAGACAACCAAAGGTGCGAATAGTAGAGTAAGTCGGAGGCATACCAAAGAGGACCTCATAAGGCGATTTGCCAGCAAGGAGGGAGGAGGGAGTCCGATTAATGAGAAATCCAGCTGTCAAGATACACTCTCCCCAAAACTGAAGAGGTAAATTGGCTTGAAAACGGAGAGCCCGAGCAACATTGAGGATGTGCTGATGTTTGCGCTCGACTCTGCCATTTTGTTGAGGAGTGTCAACACAGGATGTTTGATGTAATATTCCATGCGTTTGTAGGAATGAGCGAAGACCAAGGAATTCATATCCATTATCACTACGCAAGGTCTTTATCTGTCGATTGAATTGGGTCATAATCATAGTGTAGAATGTGGGGAAGATAGTACCAACTTCGCTCTTTTCCGCAATTAGATAAATCCAAATGGCACGAGAATAATCATCCACGATAGTAAGAAAGTATCGAGTACCACAAGAGGAAGGAACCCGATACGGACCCCATAGATCACAATGAATAAGCTCAAATGGTGCATCTACTTTATTAATACTCAAATCAAAACTATTTCGTGTTTGTTTTGCCCGAAAGCATACATCACAATAGGAGTCTGTTGATAAAGGAGGATCCTTGTCAACACCAGGTAACATTCGGACAACTTTATCTGAGGGATGACCTAAACGACGATGCCACAAGGAGACTGAATTATCGACCACAACCTGGAGAGCTTGTACTCTTGACACCGCGCATAAGACATAGATTCCCGCTCGCTGCTCACCCACACCAATCACTGTCTTCAAAGTGTGGTCCTGCAAAATACACAACTTATGAGCAAAGGTGGCTGTGCAATTTGAGTCCTCAACCAGTTGAGACACAGAAATTAAATTGCATTTTAACTTAGGTACAAAGAGAACATGGCGCAAAATTAAGGTCCCTCCTAGTTTCACTGTGCCAGCTTTAGTGGCTGTAGCGGCACTACCATCTTGTAATCCCACTGAGCAAGATGGAATTTTCACAATATCCGTCAAAAAATTTAAATCACCAGTCAAGTGATTTGAAGCGCTAGTATCAAGAAGCCATCAGAATTGAGTGTCCTTACCAGACAACTTTTCTATCGATGCTGGCTGACTAGGCTTGATGCCATTAATTGCCTCAACGACTTGGTTCTATTGGTCATTATTTAACCAAGGGAAAGAAGACCGCTCTCCTTCAACACCACTGCCCTTATTATTGGAATTGATTGCCTCGGTGTGAACGTGTGCAGCGTTGGCTTGCTGACCATGCCCACAACCAGCTCCTCTTCCTTGTCCCATTCCACGTCTACCACGCCCACGACCTGAATTGTTTTGGCCATTCTTGCCAGCGTACCACCAATTAGGGAATCCGATCACTTGGAAACAATCGGCTGCCTCATGACCGGACTTGCCGCAGTAAGTGCAAGAGACTTTCGCTTCATCCTGCCTTGCTGAGTTTTGCACAGTTCGCATCTGGACAGCGAAGCTCATTGCTTCACTCCGATCATCCTTTGTTATTGCCACAGCTCGATGAATCTCCTCATTCATTAACCTCGCATACATTTGATTGAGGTTTGGAAGCGGAATAGTGCTCAAGATATTCGAACGTACAGTGCGGTATGTCGCGTCATCGAGTCCCATAAGGAACTGATAAACTTTCTCCTTTTCTCTTTCCTCCATTAACTCCTTGTCAGCTCCGCACTTACATCCATAAGTGCATGTCAGATGCTTTGAGTAAGCGCTGACTTCTTCCCGTCCCTTTGAGACGATTGTAGTAAGCGCTCAAAGTCATTCCAGACTACTTACAGCCTGAGATCTCGCTCTTGAGTTGATAGATACGCATATCGTTTTCGACGGAGAACCTTTCTTTCAAATCCTTCCACAGGTCATGTGCACTCTCCATGTACGAAACGCTAGATCGTAGGGATGGATCGATCGTGTTAAAAATCCAGCCCACAATCATCGCATTCACCGCACTCCAGTCATCATAATCAGTATCCGTTTTAGCTGGTCGTGTGATACGACCGTCGATAAAGGCCAACTTCTGCTTAGCCTTCAAAGCGTTTCTCAACGCCTTCATCCACTCGTCATAATTATCACCGCGCAAGATCACCAGTGTAATAATCAGTCCAGGGTTGTCTCCGGTAGTCAAGAAGTACGGAGATGCAGGGTCCGTCGCTGGCAGCTTCTTCATGATCGAGTTGCTGCTGCTGATTTGCTCTCCGCCGTCAGTCATGGTGATGGCTCTGATACCATAAAGGGTTTTGGAGAAGAGAAATCTGTTGTTCTCATTGATCGACTTAAGTCGTATATATACATAATGTGCAGCAACCCTAAGACGCAATTACCTACGATACACGATAACTTAACTTCCTAATTACAACGGAGACAATACAAGTAGGTACAAAGGGAGGCCCACGGCCCAATAGAAACAAGAAGAAAATCCGTGCCAGGATCAGGATGAGTTTTGAGTTTTGACTGGCGAGTCTCCTTCCGGCTAGTGAGCTTTTCCCTCGATTATATATTGGGGAATGAGTTATTCTCCCCTAATTTGAAATATGTTTTTTGATAAGCAGATTTCATTACACCAATATATAAAACAAGTACATTGTTACAATTTTGTGTGTATAATTCTCTCATGTAAAAATAGGACTACAACTATGAGTCTCGATACTAATTAAAATAATACATTTGAATTTGAACATTTAAAATACAATAGTTTTAATTAGTTTTTAGAGCGATTATGTTAATATATACCTTGTGCTTGAAGTTTAAAACAAAATTTCCATGAGTGGAGAAGCTTCGCATGATTTTTCCATATGAAGGGAAGCTTTCCATATGAATTGAAGTAGAAAAATTGATATGGTTTAGACTTGCACGTCATACCTCACAAAAATGCTTTAAAGTTAATCATAATATGGTTTAGAATTAAATTTATACTTAGATTTTGAAAATCAACGGTACGGTCTTTACCGAATACTTAATAATTCCGTTAAATGATATGCATTCAGAATTTTTTTTACACTTAAAATCTTTGTAACAATCATATTTTATATAATAATTTTCAATACTATTTTATTTCTTGTAATATTTGAACTCGAGATTTCGTTAAATTAAATAAATCTATCTACTTGACTTAAAACAGTCGTTTGGCGAATATGAAAGAAACTCAGGTGGTGCGGCAACGACTTCGTCCCCTACGCCATTCTACTACCGAATAATGGTAGCCCATTCCATTGAATACTACTATTGGATTGCATTTTGTGTCGATGATGTATTAATGACGGGGACATTTATTAGGAGATAAATTAAACTTAGTATATTTTTTTAAAACTAAATAGGCTGCAACTATTAAATAGTTAATAACAAATTCGGACGCAGCAGCAAGAGCCATATTGACCAACATGGTCAATGCGTCAATTTATTTCGACGTCGTAAGATTAGTAATCACTAGATTCTTCGGCAATCATGCAAAGCACATTAAACTAGCTTTCACTAAGCGACTAATACTTATAAACAATATTAATTTCATCCGCTACATCGATAAAAAATAAATCAAGATAAAGAAAATTCATCACAAAACGAATACACGCGACTCGTATCGAAAGATATTATTGTTGTTATTATCATTATCATTATCCACTAATCACAATCCCGTAAACGTGTTTACGAACAGCACCCATATCGCAATCCCGTAAAGTAAACCAAGAACCAGTACGTCCGACCTAAACAAGCCTAGGAGGTACATTTTAAGTATTAGGGCGGACACTAGGAACAAGATGAGTATACCTAGAACTGTACGAGGAGAGAGCGGTTCGACACTGTTGCTTGTGACGTTCTCGTTGTAGGTCGCCGCCATGCCGTCCTTCATCATTCGCGGCGTTCTCGCTTTGTTGGAGTACCTCGGCCGGTCGGTCTCGTATCCTATTGCGACAACGAATGAGGCGAAGATGTCGTCGATGTGCTCGATCGGAATCTCAGCGTCGGAACTGTACGTACCATAGGGGACCGGGAAGGAGGTGTTGGCCGCCGGTACGCGGTGTTTGTTGTCTACCGTCGAGAGTTGGAGCGGCGCAAATGGAGGGGAGGTGGCGGCGGCTTCGTCTCCGAAATGGTCTAGTAGTGGAGTAGCGGCAATTATGGAGGCCGGGGAAGCGCGGGCGGCGGCGGAGACGGGGATGACGGCGGCGGCGGAGTAACTGACGAGGATGAGGCACGCGATGAACGAGCTCTCCATTCTAGAAGGTTCTTTTCTTGGTTTCTTGGGTTTTTTGGCCGTTGGGGAGTTGGTTATTTTTCAGAAAGGGGAAGGGGTTCGTTCGTTATGGGAAGGAGGAGGGCGGAGCGGTTTATAAGCTGGCCGCCTGGCCCGCTGCAATTGGGTTTTGGCGGGAAATAAGATCGAACGGTTTGGGGTGTGACACGTGCCACTATCGGGAGCGACCATCAGAGACTTCCCTTCCTGTTCCAAGAACTGACGAATAAGTGAATCAAATCAGATCCAAAGGTGGTGAAATTAATTTCTAATTCTAATAAGAATATACCTTAAAAAATATACATAATTATCACAAAAAAATCAACTAGAACCATTAAAAATTTCTCCGTTTAGTTATAGTTTGTCTTGGCAGCTTTTACCTTGGATATTCGGCTTTCTTAGCCTTTAGTTTGCCTTTTTTTTTTACCCATGCTGTTCTGTCTCTTCTTGGATAGTTTCGTGTATTGTTCGTTTTCTTTGTGTATTGTTTCATTTTTCTGTATTGTAATCTGTTCTATAATATAGACCTTGAGGCAACTTAAAAAAATTCTCTCCGTTTCGGTTCATGCATATGTTTTCATGTGCTTTGGTTCCAAAATAGACATTTCTGGACCCATCACCACCTGGGCTGTTGTTCCCTGGTTCCCCTTTCCATTTTTCAGAAAAGTAAATAATTTCCCACCATATGCCTGCCTTCATCCTTGCACGTTTTTGGGTGTCTGAAGAGCCTTCCGGTACCCCGGGTGAAAAGATTGATATTTAGAAGATTGGCGATCCTTTATTACGTTGACAAATTGAGATAATTTAACGAGCTAGTGCCGAGGCAGTATATATTATAAAATTAAACGTGACTATAATTTCTTGGATCCATCAATAAGTAAGTAATAAGGGAACGAGTGGGAACGAATCCAGAACTGAATTAATTATAGGGCTACGACGAGGAGAATATGCACTGTACGCAGTTCTTAAAATTGACCGTGGATCACCATTTTAAAACGAAAAGCAAAAATATCACAATCGAGAAGAAGATGGGTTTTTCCATACCTAGAAGAATGCATCAAGAAATTTTAATAAAGGAAGGTAATTTATAAATAGTTTTTCGAGAAAGATAATTACCAATAGTTCCACAATTACATAACACATTTTTATTCAAAACTATACATAACTCCCACCCACGGGCCCCACGCTCTCTTGTTACACTTTCCCAGATACATTACAATTGGAAAATATTGTCTGATGTACGAATATCAGATGAATTTTAGAAAAACTAGATACGAAATTAAATAATTGTTTTGCTAAATTGTAGTCAATTGGAATGGTATTAATACTAAATATTTATTTCTTTAATCAAGATTATATTAATTTTCTTATTCTACGGCTCTTTTCACTTTTCAGGCACGTGACTGGATCACCTCCTCTCTCACGGCCCAGTACCACTGTGACACACGTCCCCGAGATTTTTCTCTTCCGCTTCAACTCATTCACCTCCATTTTTTTCCCACTCGCGCTTAGCTCCTCCAAGTAGAAAGAAACCTTCCACTTAGATTGTTTTATTTTGCAAAAAAAATTCGAAATCCCGAAGGTGAATCTCATTCCCGCGGCGGTTGCTTGTCTCCGCGTCCTTCTTTTCCCTTTATTATAATCAAAAGAAACGAACCGGTTCGTCTTTTAGTTATTCGAGTGTAGCTTCCAATCGGTAACCGTTTTTTATGCTTCGAATTTTTTTTAGGTAGGAAGCGAAGAATATCTAATACTTGTGTTGTTTTTTTTTATTTTGGCTTTAAATAAGGGAATAATGAGTGGTAGCATAAACCACAATATAATCCACACCAGCGGTTTCCTTCGTCCCGCGGTTTTAGAGCTCCAAGGGAAGCTCGGCTCGCCGGCACGGAGGTCATCGGTTGTGCGGTCGTCGGAAAACATCGGTAATTCTCTGAGGTGCAGGGGGAGGGGCAAGCGCGGAGTTGGATCCCCGAGGCGGTCGGTTTCCGCGTTGTCTCCACGCGCTGTCCTGGCGATGGAGCCGCCGTCCGAGGTGAGGATCCCCTGACATTTCGCTGTTTTTCAATTTTTTTTTTTGTTTTCGGGGACGTGGCGGGAGATTATATGTTAGGTGCTTCGAAGTTGGTGATCAGTGTTTCTGTGAGGCTTTTTCGTGATTAAGTTGTGTTTTGCAAGTGTGAGATCAGACGTAGGTTTAGTAGCTGCTTGATTCCACTGGTTGTGTTAGTAGAGGACTAGCCGTGCCAGTAATGCTGGTGCTCTGGATTTAGTGGTTGGGTCGGACATCCGGTAGGTGCCAACTGCCAGTAGTATAGCTGTAGCCACAACCGGCGGTTAGACAAGTGTACTTTTGTCACGGGGAATTTGATCATCTGCCGCTGTTGATCATCAATGATTGTAATGTATTACAGAATTAATTTACAGTTGGTGTCTCGCTGGGTTCATAATTGTGGAGCTGCGTCCATTGCCTATACCTGCTATTGGCAGAACTAAAGGCTGATATTGTTTATTGTTTCGTGGATGTTGACACCAAGGCCAACCATCTCAGTGGCTTCTCATCTGCATGTGCCTTGTGATTTTTTTCTGAACTGAGGTCTTTTCTGTTTTCTAGGAACGCAGAGTGTGCAATCCTTACATTTTTTTAAGACCTTTTTTTCTTTCTTGTATGGGTGAAAAACTAGTCCGGTTTAATCATCGGTTCTCTTTGATGTCTGCAGCTTTCTGGGAAATTCATCCTCGATGGGAATATTGATCTGCAGGTCTGATCATATGCCTTTTCATGAGTTAAGCGTAGTGCTATGGTTCAATGTGAGATAGTACGTGTGAGAGATATGAGGCATTGTGACAAATCCCTTTCCTTCAAACTGCCAGGTTTCCGTCTGCAATCCCTCCGTTGGATATGCAATACATGTAGATATTCAGATTGGCCATAGCAGTGAATCTTTATGTCTTCACTGGGGTGGGTTAACTGATAAAAAAGAGTGAGTTTTTGCTTCAAGTCAGCGTTTGCTATAAAACATCATATGCTAAGTCTGAAAGATGTATTATAAGTATTTCCTTTCTTCATTGTGTTGATTTATACATCATTAGCAAGTGGGTACTTCCATCGCATCGCCCAGAAGGAACCAAAAACTACAAGAACAGGGCCCTTAGAACTCCTTTTGTGAAGGTAACTCTTCAGAACCAGAAATATGTTCTGTTGAGATCATATCAGAGATCTTGAGACATAGTTCTACTGACGATGCATTGCTATTTGATACAGATTTTCCAATTTTTTACTTATGACCTGTGCTTCTCCAGGCTGGTTCTAACTCACACCTAAAGTTAGAGATAAAGGATCCAGCAATACAGGCTATAGAATTTCTTATTGTTGATGAAATCCAGAATAAATGGTGAGCTCCTCCGTTGTTGCTTATACTGGGTCCTTCTAAATTCACGTAATCTTTCATATCTCGTATTGACTATGCCTTTTGTTGCTAGGTTTAAAAATAATGGTCAAAATTTTCATATAAAGCTTCCTTCTAGAGAGAGAGTGGTCGCACCAAATATCTCAATCCCTGAAGAACTTGTTCAAATACAGGCTTATTTGAGGTGGGAAAGAAAGGGTAAACAATCATATACCCCTGAGCAAGAGAAGGCAAGGCTTCTCATGGTTACTCCAATTTTCCACAGAAATGATGAAATTGCAAACTAACTTATTTGTTTGTCTTGTATAACCCTTTCTCTTCGGATCCACATGGGCCTTCTATCCTTCATCTAGCATTCATCCTTTCTGTAGGCGGAATATGAAGCTGCCCGTACTGAATTGTTGGAGGAAGCAGCGAAGGGAGCTTCGATCAATGATATTCGAGCAAAGCTTACCAAGAAACAAGAGAAAACAGAAATCAAGGAGTCTCTTGCCCCTGAAGCGAAGAAGCAAACAAAAAACCAGATACCTGATGATCTTGCACAAATACAAGCTTACATAAGATGGGAAAAAGCTGGGAAACCCAATTACTCACCTGAGAAGCAGATGGTAAGTTTCTCTTTTTGTTAGAATACTCATAGTTATCATTAGAATAGCTTCACATGAAGGAGATAAGAGGCCAATAACTATTAATCATGAAGTTTTAGGAATTTTGTTTGTGCTTGTCTCCTGGTTCGTAAAATTTCATCATGTTGATCCATGTAGAAAGAGTTTGAGGAAGCCAGACAAGAGTTGCAAGCTGAATTGGACAGAGGCATCTCACTAGATGAGATAAGGAAGAAGATTACTAAAGGAGAGATTAAGACAAAAGTTACGAAGCAACTTGAGGGACAAAGGTACTCTAGTGTTGAAAGAGTGCAGCGGAAAAAGAGAGACTTCTCGCAGTTGGTCACCAAGTATTCAACTAAAGCGCCAGAAACAACCGTCTCCACTGGACAACAAACTGTTTCCACCAAACAACCTTTGAAGGCGATAGAGGCGTTTTCTAATTATGTAGAAGCACAGGATGGCAGTTCTGTGCTAAACAAGAAAACTTTTAAACTTGATGATAAAGAACTTCTGGTGAGATATGCTCCTTTACACTCATGTACCTTTCCCCATCAGTGACAGACAAGTTTCCCTTTCAGAGAGATTTATTAATTTTTGGAATATCTTGTGCATCATCTAGATACTGATAGGCAAGTGCAAAGGAAAGACCAAGGTTCATCTAGCCTCTGATTTCACAGACCCCATCATTGTTCACTGGGCTCTATCTAAAAATGGTGGAGAATGGTTGGTAAGAGTCTCCGTACTATCAAATCTGGTTTAGCAGTTATCCTCTTACTTAGGTTTGATGACATGAACAGCAGGATAAATATCATGGATATTGTTGCAGGCACCACCTCAGAGTCTGTTACCACCTGGCTCACTTACTTTGCAAGCAGCAGCACAAACTCCCCTGAAAAACTGCTCTTTTCCTGAGCTTCCTTTCCTGGTACGTGTTGAATATCTTTTGACTTTCCCTTATGGCAGAGTCTTAATGAAAGTTTCATTAGCTCATTTTATGTTTGTATTTCACTTTATTAGGTAGGACAAGTTCTTCTATAATAATTAAAAGGAATTCTGTTAATTAAGTTTTTTAGTGTTTTTATTTCTGATTAGCCAAGAATTTCGTTTACTCTTAATTCCATTCAGGTCCAATCGCTTGCCATTGAGATTGAAGATGACACCTTTAAAGGGATGCCATTTGTTCTTCTGTCTAATGGTAGATGGATAAAGAATAATGGTAAAGACTTTTATATTGAGTTTGATAGCAGAGTTAAGGAAGTGCAGAAGGTATCACTATATCTTCTTTTCTTAATCTTTGTAACATTTTACGCTCATGATATGACCTTTGTGGATCAACTAACTGCCCTTTGTTGCCAGAAGGATATTGGTGATGGCAGAGGAACTGCCAAGGCACTTCTAAGAAAAATAGCAGAGATGGAAAGTGAAGCACAGAAATCTTTCATGCACCGGTCAGTTTCCAAGCCCCTAGGCAACCTGTTTTCGTCCAAACAAGAGAGAACTGGTCTTGTGTAAACTATTCCACTGAGGCACTGCCTAAACTGTTACATAAGATAAACTGACAACCCAGTTTCCGAACACAAGTTAGGCTTCTCTGTGGCAGAAGATTGGTTTTATAATTTAATCCAAAGGCCTACTTGCTCTCAGTAGCTATTTTACTTTTGTTTACAGTGGTAATACTATCTTATCAATACACACTGTCAGTGATACATGCGAGGAAATGCAGTGATAAGCTTTTTGACTCATCACATTGGGCAGACCAAAAAAATTTCAGATATTGTATTTCATTTATATGTCAATTCTGTGAAGTTTGTGATATATTGTCTTCTTCTCCGTTTCATTGCATTTGCTTTTGTAGGTTTAATATTGCTGCAGACTTGATAGATCAAGCCAAAGAGGCTGGTGAGCTGGGTTTTGCTGGGATGTTGGTGTGGATGAGGTTTATGGCTACCAGGCAGCTGATATGGAATAAGAACTACAATGTTAAGCCCCGGTAAGAACCTTTCATGTTGCTGAACCAATCCCAGTTGTTTATTTTCGAGGACACCCCTATTGAAATTGTCCTTGCAAAGAAAAGTGGACCATAATGGAGGCCAATATATATGTTCATGAGTGTTGCATTCATTTCAAAAGCTGTCAACTCACTTTGCTTGGATGTGTCAATGCAGTGAAATTAGTAAAGCACAGGATAGACTTACAGATATGCTACAGAATGTCTACGCAAGTCATCCTCAGTACCGAGAGATTTTGCGCATGATTATGTCTACGGTTGGTAGAGGAGGTGAAGGAGATGTTGGACAGCGTATTCGCGATGAAATTCTGGTCATCCAGGTAGGCAATGAAATGAATGTTGTTTCTATTAGTTTTATTTGGTTTCTTCCCAGTCAAATGTCGACTTTTGTTATAATGTTTCCAGAGAAACAATGATTGTAAGGGTGGCATGATGGAGGAGTGGCATCAAAAGTTGCATAACAACACTAGCCCTGATGATGTTGTAATCTGCCAGGTAGTCTGGTTTAGCTTGGGCCTATAATTTGCATCTTATTGCAGTTCAAATACTAATGGTGCACTTTTTTGCTCTTTTAGGCATTGATAGATTACATAAATTCTGATTTCGACATCAGTGTCTACTGGAAAACTTTAAATGATAATGGTATTGACAAGAAGCGGCTTCTAAGTTATGATCGAGCAATTCATTCCGAGCCAAACTTTAGGAGAGATCAGAGGGATGGTCTTCTGCGCGATCTTGGAAGTTATATGCGGACTTTGAAGGTTAGTTGACTAATTAGTCAAATAGCACATCCAGAATATTGTATCGTCCCTTACGAGCGTTTAGTTGTATTCCTCACATTGATACTTTAAAATCTAATTGCAGGCAGTTCATTCTGGTGCAGACTTAGAATCTGCTATTTCTAATTGCATGGGCTACAGAGCTGAGGTAAGTGTCAGGGAAATCTGAACCTTTTCAGCTTATGTCAATCTCTTGAAGTTATATAACTCATCCACTTTCTTTCTTGTGGTCAGGGTCAAGGCTTCATGGTTGGAGTGCAGATAAACCCCATTTCTGACTTGCCATCTGGAATTCCTGTAATGTTTGGACTTTATATTATAGACGCAAGTGGTCCCAATGCAATTTACAGAATATTTTTACCTAGTTGTATATCTGGACGCTGAACAGGGACTACTCCGATTTGTCATGGAACACGTTGAAGATAAGAATGTAGAACCACTTCTCGAGGTACCAGAGACTTGGATGTCAGAGATGTTTTCTAAAACCATTTGTATCTTAAGTTTTAAAATTGACCTCTCTTCCCATACTTATGAAAACACAGGCTTTGCTAGAGGCCCGTCAAGAGCTTCGACCACTGCTTATGAAATCGCACGGACGTCTAAAGGATCTTTTATTTCTGGATATTGCACTTGACTCCACTGTTCGAACAGCTATTGAAAGAGGATACGAGGAATTGAACAATGCTGGACCCGAGGTGAAGTTTGTTACCATCAATGTTGTTCTACAAAAAAACTTGGTTTTTTCTTATGCCCAAATCCTCATTCATCGACATGCATGATAATCAGTCTCCTCGTTTTTAGCAGTTTTGTCATTTGCTTTCTTATCCACAGAAAATTATGTACTCCATCTCTCTGGTGCTGGAGAATCTTGCCCTCTCATGTGATGAAAATGAAGATCTGATTTACTGTTTAAAAGTAAGATTGGAACTCTCCTCTTGTGCTTTCAATTCTGCCTTTATAAAAAGCCGTCAACTCTCACTCTTTCATTTTGTGTATGTCCTACTTTGTTCAACAGAAGCTGATTTACTTTTCTAATTAAATTCTTTGTTTTTCAGGATTGGCATAATGCCCTGACAATGACCAAGAACAAAGCTAACAACTGGGCATTGTATGCAAAGTCTATCCTTGACAGAACTCGCCTTGCTCTTGCCACCAAAGCTGAGTGGTACCAGAAAGTTTTGCAACCATCAGCTGACTATCTAGGATCACTGCTAGGAGTGGACCAATGGGCTGTAAGTTTTGTTTGATGTGTGAACTCCTGAGGTTATTGTCCTTTTTAGTGCTCACCATCTTTACTGCAGGTGAACATATTCACCGAAGAGATCATCCGGGCCGGATCTGCTGCTGTGCTATCCTCACTACTTAACCGGCTTGATCCCGTTCTTCGAAAGACAGCTCATCTTGGAAGGTGACATGTCATACTGCGACTTCCAACTGATAGCCATAAGAGAATTAGGCAAACAAAAATAATATTTGTGGTTTACTGCTGGTGGAATATAATCTCCTATACGGATGAGATTCATGCTCATTTTGTTTATGTGAAAGTATATAGTCACTGGGGAATTTTGTCTATTGAATGTTTAGACTAATAAGCATCATTTTGTGGCATGGTACAGCTGGCAAGTTATCAGTCCCGTTGAAGCTACTGGGTATGTCGTCGTTGTAGATGAGTTACTTGCTGTACAGAATAAAACCTATGACCGTCCAACAATTTTAGTGGCAAAAAGAGTAAAAGGAGAAGAAGAAATCCCTGATGGGGCAATTGCTGTGCTGACCCCAGACATGCCTGATGTCCTATCTCACGTATCTGTGCGAGCAAGAAATTGCAGGGTACATCCATGAAATGGAAATTTAAACCTTTTCAAATATTATTAATCGAAATAACCAAAATTTGCTTCCATTTGTTGAACTTGAGATGGCTACTCCCTGTAAAAATAGAATTGTTAGAAGTTCACCAGGAAACCTAGACTAATAACTTCTCTTTCCAACCTGCAATTATTCAAGAATTTGCTTCCTTGATGACAGGTTTGCTTTGCCACCTGCTTTGATTCTAACATTCTGGCTGATCTGCAAGCCAAGCAAGGGAAATTAATACGACTAAAACCAACATCAGCAGATGTAGTCTATAGGTGATTATTATATCTTCCAAAATAATGCAATCAAGCATTATGCATCAGCTCTCTTCATGTAATTCATGTTAGTTAGTTATGAACTTTGTTATATCAACTCGGTATTTTTCCTATCTTAATCACAGTGAAGCAAGTGAGAGCGAACTAGTTGGTTCAAGTTCATTAAGCTTGAAAGAAGGCAATCCACCTATTAAGTTGCTAAGAAAACAGTTTGGTGGAAAATATGCCATTACATCAGAGGAGTTCACTGGTGAAATGGTGAGGCTTCACAGGTTACATCTTTTGAGATATATATTCTCCTCTCCCTTTTGTTGTTTCTTGTCTTGCTTCCTGAATTTGCTTAGGCATTGCTTTTTCGTTGTTCTTTAATATATTTATGTTGATTAGTTTGTCTGTGTTTCTAGGTTGGGGCCAAGTCACGCAATATTGCATACCTTAAAGGGAAGGTACCATCTTGGATTGGCATCCCGACATCTGTCGCACTCCCTTTTGGTGTTTTTGAGAAAGTGCTTTCAGATGACTTAAATAAGGTAACTTTTTTTTGGTGCTGTGGAAAGCTCCTTTGACCTATCACAATTCATTATTATTTGATGGCTCATAGTTTCGAGTGAATGTCAAATTGGAGTTTATCCATCTTCTGTTGATAGGTTACTTCTTTTTTCTTAATTCTAGTTTATTAATGTTGGCATGCAACCTCGAACACTGGCTTCCGTTGTAACCCAGTGACCAAGTTTTGATTTTGAACTTCAGCATATTTGGATTTCTGGCAGGACGTGGCCACAAAGTTGCAGTTGCTGAAGAAAAAATTGAGTGATGGGAATTTCAACGCCCTTGAGGAGATTCGGGGAACCATCTTGCAGCTGGTTGCACCACCTGATTTGGTACTTTATATAAAATTCATGTAGTTTTTTGGTTACTAATGCTTATTATTGTGAGAACATGGACATTTTGTTTTGAAGTTTACAGCCAAAACAACCACAGGTTTAGTCCCATCAAATTGCCCCAACGGGCATTCTTGGAGTTTCCTCACAATCACTGATGGGAATTTTACGAAATCATGGACAGAACTTTCATTCATACTATTGAGCATGTCGAATTCAATTCATGCTTTGACTTGCATGATACTTGACTCTTATTGAAACACACAGTGGAAGGTTAGGCACTCCAATATTGGGCCTCCAGCTTACAACAACATTTACATGCTCATTTAGG
>SOPF01024612.1:0-30102 GCA_012979155.1 Hypericum perforatum | reverse complement strand
GGCCTCCAGCTTACAACAACATTTACATGCTCATTTAGGTTCAAGAGCTGAAGAGTAAGATGCGAAGTTCTGGAATGCCTTGGCCGGGTGATGAAGGAAGACAAAGATGGGAACAAGCATGGACAGCCATTAAGAAGGTAGGATGACTTCAAGGTGTAAACGTTCCTGGATTTCTTCCTCATACTTGAAATGTTTTCAGAATGCTATCTGAGGTAGTCGTGTTTGGGGAATTGGGTTGATCTGTAAAATATTATAGGTCTGGGCGTCAAAGTGGAATGAGAGAGCATACTTCAGCACAAGGAAAGTGAAGTTGGATCATGATTATCTCTGCATGGCTGTTCTGGTTCAAGAAATTATAAATGCTGATTATGCATTTGTCATTCACACGACCAATCCCTCTTCAGAGGATTCATCAGAGATATATGCCGAGGTTAGTTCTTTTGTGGGATTGAAACTTCTCACCTTCTCTCGGGAAACCAGAAATTAACAGTTCCTAGCCGTTTTGATACAGGTTGTGAAGGGACTTGGGGAGACGTTAGTGGGTGCTTATCCCGGTCGTGCTTTGAGTTTTGTCTGCAAAAAAAGTGATTTGAACTCCCCTCAGGTGAAACCTATTGCTCCTCTTTCATTTTAAGTTGCCACCTAAGCTCTTGTCTCGTTCATGTTTATTGATTTTGTGTTGGATGTTGTTAATGGAGCTCTTCCATTTTGTATATAACAAACGATGATAAGCCGTATCTTTAAACATTCACAAGTTGTGTTGTCAATAGTGCGCTACAGCGGGGAAACCATACCTTCTGCTATGTTAGGCTGCTGCTAAACACCATGGACAGTAGCGGCCGCTATAGTGGCCATAACGGCTATGGTGAGCAAGTTTGTTGGATATGAACATCTTGCACTTACCATTCTGAGATGTTGCAGGTGTTGGGTTACCCAAGCAAACCCATTGGCCTCTTTATTAGAAGATCTATCATCTTCAGATCCGATTCCAATGGTGAAGATCTAGAAGGTTATGCTGGTGCCGGGCTTTATGACAGGTACTATTCTTGAGTTTTTTGCCATTTTGATTGTAGCATAATTTGGTAGAAGGCGGCTTAAAGCTGTTTAAATGTACTGCCCGACAAATTGGCTTCAACCGAAATCTCAAAGAACCTTACCAACTCCTCTTAATATTTCCTCTTGCAGTGTTCCAATGGACGAAGAAGAGAAAGTTGTACTCGATTATTCCTCAGATCCGTTGGTAATCGATGACAATTTCCGTCGTTCTATCCTTTCCAGCATAGCTCATGCTGGCAGTGCAATCGAGGAATTGTACGGATCTCCTCAGGATATTGAGGGAGTAATACGTGACGGTAAGGTCTATGTTGTGCAAACAAGGCCGCAGATGTAATCATTCTATTCACCAATCCTCCGTTTTCCTTGTCGGATCAAGGAGACGATGGTATACAAGGAGAGTTAATTCATAAATAACCAAAAGATAAGTCAATAAGTTATACTGGAAGTTCCTACCACAATAGAAATGTACACCTGTAATTATGTATAACACAAAATATTTGTTGTATGTACATTGTGATCATGATCTATAGTAGGATTCCCTCTCAACCGGTTCCTCCCTAGTCCTTTCAATTCAGCAAACGGACCGTCCACCAGAACTGATAACGTTGGTCCATTCTTCATTCAACCTGTCAGTGAGGTGGTACAATGCATTATACTGGGCATCTCCATTGTTGTTCGTTTAGACTGGACTGGACGCCGGAGCATCAACTTCCTTGCTGACATTATCGTCCTTAGCGAACCCGGAGAACTTCCTGGCTGTGATGCACCTCGCTCTCCATCTTTCTACCTGCAGATTCAGCTCGGGACCTGGCCGCGGAGGATTGACGCCGTAACTGGGAGAGAGGATGCACCTCGCGCTCCATCTTTCTACGTAGCTGGCTGTTGTGGTGTGTGGATGCTGGTTGTTAAGACTCGAGCGGTAATGGAAAATTGTTAGGCGTTGAGGTTCACCGGTGAATGTACTGGTACAGCCTGATACCTAACACAGAACAATACCGGCCGCGGCTAGTTGATTAACTGTTGGTTAAGTACAAGTAACAGTTACCAGCAAACGCTCATACTAATTAGTGAGAGTTATTCCAATTTTATCGGGTCTCTGAAGATAATTTGAAGTAATGGTTACAAGTTACCTGGAAGCCGTCCGTGGTGGATTTTTGGAAAGAGTTAGAAGCTCCTTGGATAGGACAACCAGGAAATGCTAAAATATTTTTAACAAATATTTAACAATGCTATATTTTTAGTAGCTCAAAATTTGATTTTTTTGTTAACATAAAATAACTTTCATTCTTAGTATTGATTCAAATGATTATTGATAACTAATACCTATTTATATTAGAGAAGCATAAACTAATATAATCCGCGCTAGGCAAACTGTATCGGTCTCTAATCTAAAATAGATCACAATCTAGTGCTTGATGATTCGGCGTCGGATTTTAATTTTTAACCAAGTAACAAAGATATGGTATTGCCTTAAGTCACATCAATGTCATTTGTTAATGTCAACTATGAATAGTTTATGACAAATGTAGAGATATTTTTGCTTAAGACTTGGTAAATTGTTTTTACCATTAGTCGGTTCAGATCCGAAGAAGAATATTGCAAAAAAATTTACGATTTTTACCTTTACCTTTACTTATATCTGGTGAGGGTTCTTCTTCTACTCGATCCAAGGTTTCCCATTTCAGATCTTGGGCTTCTTGTTGCAATTCATGTTCCTTGATTATGTTTAAGATTCCCATTTTACTCATTCGAATCCAATTTTTACTAAAAATGTTGGAGAGAATATTACATTGGTAAGAACAATCGGGTTGAGAAAATTATAAATGTGAATAATTTATTTATCCATAGTCTCAAGATTTTTGGTTGGATCAAGCCCATTATTAAGCTTATAGCATGTTGTGTACACATAACCTCTATTTGAAAGTATGGAAGCATGGAAGCCCATGTAAGCTTCAATCCAATGGATTTCGTATGAGGGAACGAGTTGGAGAAAATACCAATCGAAAAGAACAAGTGAATTAGACAAGTTTTTAAATGTGGATAACTCGATCTATCAATAGTTTTAAAGTTTTGGGTTAGATATGAAGATTCTAACATAGTATTAAAGCGGGTTGATCCCGAACCCATTGTAAAGTCCATAGACTGTTCTACACAGATGACCTCATTTGAAAGCACGAGAATCAGAGAAGTCAGTACAAATTTTAATTCAGTAAGTTTCGTTTAAGGCTTATTAAAGAAAATAACACATAAAAAAACAAATATGTTATGCCATTGGTGTAGATAATTAATTTTTTTTAAAAAAAATCCCATTTTCATTTTTCGTTGATATTCATTTAAATCATTCAAAACATTTTGGCAACCATTTGGAAAAATTCCGACAGCCCAAACGACATCTTCAGCAGAAAAGTTTTCGCGAGAAGATTAACCGAACGTAGCACTGACTATTCCTTGGTGAACAATGAACGATCGGCCCATTTTTAGTATTTCTAAATTCTAAAGGCCACAACGATTAAATTTGGCCCGTAATATTTTCCCATGCAAGAAAGTTAAGATTCGTCTTCGCATGGAAATCGCTATTAATTTATTCAGAACTCTAAAAGAACTAAAGTGCTGACCATATTGCATGTGCAGGTGATAAATCAACCATATAGGGCATAATTAGTGGCAGAGAGATTATAATTAATCATGATTATCGACGTTAAAAAGCAACCCTAAAGGGGTGTATTTAGATTAATTGTACTTGGTTGGAGCAGCATCATAATGATGTTCAAGATGGTGCCATGGCCACATGTATTAAACTAATAATAACATACAATAATCAATATAAGAGAGTTGTTATAAATAATCAAGATATTTATTCGAAACGTTTATATAAATTAATGTTAATATTTATTGAGAGTGTTTTGAAACTATTAAAGCTATATTAATAGATTAATAAGTGTATGAATATCACGTAGCAATCCAGAAAGAAGGAAATTTTATGGGCCATATTAATGTTGTTTTGTAATCTATATTTGCTTGCAGTAAAATCAATCAATCCCTCACTAGTGACGTATTTATGAGGTGGGTGTAGTTGAGAATTCAATACTCCAAAGCTTATATACAATTCTTTTGTGGAGTTGCGTGGAAGGAAGAATTATTTTCCACCTGAATCCATTTTTAGTATATATGGAGGTCCACTGGCATTATTAGATTGTACAATAGGAAAAAAAATTATATACCAACTATTGTTACATCACATAAATGTGCGGGAAATGTACGAAAATTTTCAGAATTATTTACAAAAAACTTGAAGTACTATCTTTAATTATGAACTTTGACCTTACGTTTAAAACTATAAAATCAATGTTTGTTTGTTAAAGTTTGGCATGTTCCATAACTTCTTTCAAATTTTCATAATTACAGAAGTTCTGAGAAATTAAAAACAAACTTTAAGATACGTCCACGCTTACGTCACCATTATAATTATAATATGTCCTTGGTTAAAAACGTTGCGTAGAGCTAGGTTTGGAGTGTTCATATCATGCCTACAGACAAAATCATTTGAATCAGTGAAAGCCTTCTCATTAGAAATGTAAGAAACTTACATCTAGATTGATCAATAATCGAATTTTCTGATGTTAGGTGGTGTCAATACGGAAATGCACAATATTGTCTACCTATCTTCAGGTCGTATAGAAAGTAAAGATTGTTATTTCATCATTTGCACACTACACTCCCACCATTCTTTCTCATGATTCTAATTCTCTTCTTTTGATGGGTGATCAAGTGGGAGTCACTTTCTGTCATTCTACCTTTCAGCTGCTCGTCGACATTTAGATGCTTTGATGCTGTTTTCTGTTGCAAAAAGAGAAATAAAAAAAAAGAATCCCAGTTAATCTTGTCCAATATTTGCTTATAATTGGAATTGGAATATAGGAATCTACGAGATAGTATTTTGTTATCTTTCTTATTTCTTTATTAATCACGTTAAACCTTAAAAGTTCTAATAGATAATTCCTTCGCCTCACTTTAAATAAGATAATATATGATACCGCGATTAGTGAATAAGAAATTTTCAATATTTTTTTTAATTATTAGATTGAAGTATACTTGATTGTTGAATTTCTATTCAATATAAAACTTAATAGAATGTTGGGAAGGGTGGGAAGAGATTAAAAAAAGAATTAGAGATGAATTAAAGTCTATATTGGGTCTAATAACACAAAGTTTATGTAAGCTTTTCAACAAAAGCCGACGATGAAATCTGATTTTCACACTGAATTCATGATTTCTCCTACCCAGGATATTGTATTGAAATTTCATTTATAAATGGAGCACCATTCAAAATAAAAAATATAGTCAATCAAGAATACTCAACAGTTCTTGTCACCAATACACCTTCTTAGTGGTCAAGTGAAATAAAACATTCTTAGTGCTTAAGTAAAGCACTTATCAGCCGTATTTCTTCTGTTCCAATATTGAAAAATGTGATCTTTTCTATGTGGGATCATTCGATCCACTACCAAAGCTCGCAAATGTGTCTTTGAACAGGAAGCCGACCGAAGGGGTTTGACCGTTATCATGGACTGGTAGATATCAAGTCAGAGAATTACAACCCTATGTTATCATTACCAAGTACTACATCTTTGTTAAGTTTGAATTATCTGGTATTCAAATATTCATTGATCTAATTAATTCAATTTTGAATTGGGTAACAATTTTAATAATGAAAAAATTCTCTTAACAAGTGTTTAATATTATTGAGTTCCTAACAATTTAAACACACAAATATCTAGTTGTGATTGATTTAAATAGAGAAACATCTTTTATAGAAAAAGTTGAAAACATAGAAAATTAAAAAAATTAAAATCCAGTAGGAGCCCATCCATTGTGTTTCCTGAACGGCTAAACCTCTCATCTGTGCTCTTTTATTCACATCATGACCTGTTTTTTCCTTTTTTTTTCAGGTTTGCAGGAAATCTGGGTCATAAAAAGGTCCATTGTGTTTTCTTTAGGAACGGCGTCAATCTTTCATAATTTTGCCGGGTACTAAGCCATTTAGATATGATTGTACTCGTTAACTCTTTACCAAACATTTTTTTTGAAAGATGTTACCAAACATTTTAATAACACAAGAATTGTTCCGGCCTTAAGTTTCATTTTTATATTAGAAACACATCAATACTAAAAATTGATTAGAGAGAAATTTATCTGTTATATTAATGGAGCCGTAAATTATCCGGATTCCATGTTATTTCCAAGAAAACAAAGAGATCATACCTTTGTATTGGCATTATTATGAATGTTTTTTTTACTCAAGTTAACTTGCTTCGAAGAATCTACTAAGTGGTAGTTGCAAGTTTAGAGGTTTATCATCTTTTTACTGGTTCTTTTAGTTATCAAGTCATATCTTCGAGTCCTTGGAAAATTTTAGACTTGTCTGTCAGTCTCCTAATCAGGATTTATGGCTCTGTCTTAATAGGGTTTTTAGATTCTTGATCTCTTTAATTGTTCTCAGGTCAGTTTCTTGTCCTTCAAGTCACTGATCTACGTTTCAGCATCAGGGCTTCGTCATTCTAGGTCAGTCCACGTGACTGGTGTGAGTGTCCCATCATCTTCCTCCCTGTAATCTTGTTGGCCGCTATTGCTAGGTGATGGATGGATCAAAGATTATCAAGACATGGAAGTTGTTTTGGACTCTTTAGAGTTTTTGGTTGTTATGACTTATGAGTCCTTAGTATAATTGCAATTCCTCGTAATCAATTATTAATATTAAATACTTGTTCTGAAAATTTTACAATTATTCAAAGTTCATATTCGTTTAAAACACAAATAGTCAGTCGAGTAGATATTTAGATAATTTTCGAGCGGTTTTGGAGACAAGGTGACAGCGTATTTTGCATACATGAGGTAAACTTTACCGCTTACTGACATTTAAGAATTGCGAGTCCGGGGACGGGGGACCAGTTTTCATGCATCCGCGGCTGGTTAGGCAATGCCGGCGTCCTTTAGCAGCTAGAGGTTTATATAATTTAGACTGAAGCCAAAAGTTGGAAGCCAATAATAGCACAATTGAGCGGCTCAAAAATTGTACTATTAGCTAATTAGTAAAGTTATTAATGGGACGGTAAAAATAAAATACAGAAGGTCGCTTTCTGAGAATCCTATAAGGTCAGAATCCTGGTCCATCTAAACTAAATTACAAAGCTCAAGTCCAAGCTGATTAGTAAGTGATGCCATTCCCGTATGACTGTGACCTCATGTATGCTTTATATATGCGTCCCTTTTATTTTAGAAAAACCTTCACATCTTGTCATTTGAAAATTTTCACATAACATACTTGAACGATCTGACATTTAGCGATCCTAGCAACTGCCCGAACTTCATCGACAAAAGAATGTCGTTTCAGAGCTGATGTAGCCCACCATGCTTGTCAGTTATGCCGGATGTCCACCCCTTATGTGATGAGGAGGAAACTAATTTTGACAATGTTAGAGAAGGATTAGAAGAAAACTAATGGTAATGATTCACACAAAAAGGGTCGGCCAAGTGGTAGAATTAGTGTGTCATATCAACTGCAAAACAACGTTGTTACATAACAAAATTATGAATAATTTCTTGAGTCGTTTGATATCATGTAGTTCAAATCACAAAATTATATATGATAAACCAACAAAATACTCGTGTTTCATTACATTTCTTTTGCCTGGTTCTTTACCTGTTTAGTATTTAATTATAATAGTAGAATGTTAAATTATGCTTTTTTCAGTCGTAGCCTTGAATGTTATTGCTCCACTATCACTAGTACTTGTTGCAATTATCTTTACTTAAGCTAGATAAGTTTCAAAAGACTTATAACTCAGCCGTATCTTGAAATTTGGAGAGAGAGAGAGAGAGGAGACAGAGAGAGAGAGAGAGAGAGAGAGAGAGAGGAGCGTTAAAAAACAAATTACTGAGAACAAGAGTATGGGAACCCCGTGGACGTGTGATTAAGTTCCTTTCCAAAAGCTCCAATTCTGATTTGTTATGACACGGGGAAGACAAATAGTACTAAAATAGTGTTAGTAGTAACGGATTTATAGTTCAAATCTTTGAAATAAAATAATATTAAATATTTATTAGCAGAATTTTTTCACTTTGTAAAAAATTCATGGAATTTAAATATGAATTAGTCAACATAATAGATCGAAAAGCATATGACAAAAAATAGCAGCAATAGGATAATAGGATCTGTAATTCTTTGGTAATAATTTTGTCCAGTTAGTATCATTTTTTATTTAGATACTTACTAAATTATTTAATCAAAATTTAAATCGATTATGACTTTGTAAAAAAAAAACTAACAAGTGTTTTCCATGCGTTCACAATTCTCAAACTCGATAGATTTTTTGTTTATAATTGGGTACAAACAGAAAGATGCCTAAGAATGGCGTACTAGTAGTTTGTAGTCGAGAGAATCAAGCTTGAGCCCCCCAAAACAAATTTAAAAAGTGCAAAAGCTAATTACACAAATCTAAGTATGAGCCTGCAGTGAGTGTGCTCATTGCCCCCTAAGCATGCAGCACACATAAACATGTGCGCATGGCCAACATAACAGGCCCAACATAAAATAACCACTTCTCTCAACATTTTTTTGTGTTTGAAAAATATTTATCTTCATACTCTGGTTTTGTAACTCTAGGTAACTGATTTTTTTTATAGGATAACCCTACTGATGTCATATCCTTTAGATTGAAATTAATTCAAACGTTGCTTATAAATTAGATATGTGTCAAATTTCGGAACATAACTGCATTATAAATACGCATGAAAGAGTTTCTTCGTTTTTGTGGCCAGTGCATATTAAGAGCGAGAGTGTTTGTCCTCGGTAAGTTTCAAACTTGTTAAATTATGAACTGATATTTGTTATTTTGCATCAACTAAATTTGAAAGTTACCCTAGTGGATTGTAAGCTCACCATTTTGTCATATATTTTATTAAAATTTAGGAATGCTATATATTTTTATCTAAAAGGGCCAACAATTACAGCTACACCATTCGTGGTTATAGCTGATCTAAATCGAATCAGAATCAGATACAGATCTCTATTCATGAATCACAAATCAAAATTCTGTATAATAAATTATTTAAATTTCGTATTTAGTGTACCAACTTTTGGTTGTTATATCTATTACATTTCTGTAAGCTGTCTGGATAACGACACGTTAGAAAGGTGGCAGTACTTGGGTACTAGAGGAGAAGCTCTCCAATAAAAGTCAAAGAATTGAACTCCATCCATGGTGTTGAATTCACGTTACTTCTAATTTATGCAAACAACCGATTGCTGGGCTATCTTCAAGTTGGGTACTTGGACCACCTCATTGGCCGACTTTCTAGCAATTCAATGGCCGATTGATATAATTGATTTTGGAATTAAAATGGACATATAACTACTCAAATTACACATCTGGTCCATACGATGTAAAGCAGTACTTTGGAGTAAAGTAAAGTGGATCCATTTTTATAGTAAATTTCTGAGAATCAAGTCGACCATTATCGAATAGATATATCTTAATATTATATTTTTATTTGTAAATTTTGAACCTAAAATTCGGAGAGTCCAAATTTTTTCTATCAATTTAGATAGATTTTTTTTTTTACCAATTTGAACATCCAAAAAAGAGAGTAAAAAGTTAAATTAAAAGGGTATAGAAAAACATTAGCTGACACAAAGAACATCTAGGAAAGTGAGAAAGAGGAACACCTCAAAGCAAAGAAAGAACTTTAGGAACCCAGAAGCCAAGTGTAATTCCAATCTGCTAGAAGCAAAGGTAAAGAATAACTGTACCCCTTTCCCCCTTATAAAATTATCACAAAAGCTGATGTCCCCATTCCTTGTATAGGAGAATGGAAAACATACCCTCTCAAATACTCAAACTCAGTCGTTAACATATTATATATTAGTGTTCAATTCTAAATACCCAAAAAAACCACCCTTCCATATTTTTTTTGCCTTTTTCTGTTTTAATTTTCCAATGTTTATTTCCAATTAAATAACATGATTTCATCACTACCCAGTATATATACCCCCACACCCCACATGGGTAAAACTTTAAGAAAATCCCAGTCCAAACAAGACCCAAGTAGCTAGCTATTTTTTAATAAAATGAGCTCCATTGCCTAGGAATTCAAGGTGTCAGAAACCCATATAGCATAGAAGTTGGCATAGAAAAATAGAAGCAGAAGGGAATAGAAAGTCCAAGTCCAAGGCAAGTCTCAGACTCCAAGGTGGAGAATTGATAGTTATTGTCATTTGGTGGAAGCCAACAACAATTAATTACAAGGAAGGAGAGATATAGAGAGAGAGAGAGAGGGAGAGGGATCTTGGCCCCAACCTTGGTAATGATGAATTGGTGATATTTAGATATTCGAAGAAACAAAAATTAGAAGGAATTAAATGGTTTTGTTTTGACCATAGAAGAAGACAACACCAATGTGCAAGAGCACAAGAGGTAAAGGATACAAGTTTTGTCAAAACCCACAACAGGAAATTCTTCAGGCATGGCTCCTAGTTGGTGTCCTAATGAACAGCCACCATTGGGAACCATTACCACATCCCTCTGCCTCCTCTTTCTACTTGTTGTCTCCTCCTCTGTTTCCCCTGTTTCTTCCTCATCAACCAATCAGACTTTCCGGCCCGGAGAGGAGCAGCTCATGATGAAGATGATAAGGGATCACCTCAGGAAGATTAACAAGCCTCCATTGAAGACAATCCAGGCATGAGTTTTCTTCTACCTCGAGTTTCAGGGTTCTCTTTTGGTTATTCGTTTCTTCCTCTCCAAGCAACCACGCCGCATTTCCCCTACGTTTGCTCTTTTTCTGACAATGTTTCCTCTGTTTGTGGCGTTTTGAGCATATGCAGAGTCCTGACGGTGATATTATAGATTGTGTGCCATCTCACCGACAACCGGCTTTTGATCATCCTCAGCTAATTGGGCAGTCACCATTGGTATGTAAACCGTAAAAATGATATTAGTAACTTTTTGTAGGAAATTAATGATTTTTTATATTCGATTTAAAAAAAAATGATCCTTGTAGGATCCACCCGAGAGGCCAAGAGAGCACGATCCAACGGGCGAAGCGACGTACAATTTTCAATTGTGGAGTGAAGCAGGGGAGGAATGTCCTCATGGGACAATACCAATTAGAAGAACAAAGGAAGAAGACATGTTAAGGGCTAATTCTATTGCAAGATTTGGAAGAAAACCTCGGAGGCATGTAAGAAGAGACACCAGTAGCAATGGCCATGAGGTTGGTACTAAAAAAATCATTCGAATTAGAACAATAATTTATTTTATCAGGTCGAATTATAGCAATAATGTTAGAAATAAAAGAGCTATTCGGCTTTTCCTTTTGCATATTTCCTTTCCCGTTGGTATTTTCTTGTCTTCTGTCTTTCTTTCTCTTGAAGAGCTTCAGCTTTAGTTGATTTATCTTTCTTGGAAGAGCTTTGCTAATATTTAAAAAAAATTCTATATTTCGAATTTAACATGAAATAGTCATTTCAATAGATATTCGGTGGAGAGATGGCTATATAAATTTGTCCATTTTTACCTTTTGCCTTTTTGTGTTGTATTATAATATCATTATGGAGAATGATACGAAAATTTGCTTTCCATTTGTTCTTATGGTTTTTAAATTATCATAAACAGTTAAAAGCAAATTGCTTCCTTCTTCCCTAGCTTCCTTTATACAAAGGAAGTCCTTGTATGCATTATATAAGATGCTTTAACAAACCGACTAAACCCAAGTTCATGTATTGCTTTTGGTTTGTAATATCTAATATCCAAACATTTACTAAAGTGATTTATATGTTTTTGAGAAGAGAATTTTGAACGGTGACAAAATTTTTATAATAAACATTTAATATTATTACATTTTTAAAATTTTAAAATTGATATCTCTTGAATAACCCGAAGTTCATATATTGTTTCATTCATGTATTGTGTCCATCAGGAATATAGAGTTGCAAACTTTAGGACACAGGCTCTTTTATGAGAGGTACTAGTCATGGAAATGGCTCTCTCAATTTTTCAATGTGGGGAATTTAATGCCCTTTCGTTTTCAATCTCGATGTGTTACAGCATGCAGTTGGGTATGTGAGTGGAGATCAATATTATGGTGCAAAAGCAAGCATCAATGTGTGGGCACCTCGAGTGGCCAGTCAATACGAGTTCAGCCTGTCTCAAATTTGGGTCATTTCTGGTTCATTCGGAAATGATCTTAACACCATTGAAGCTGGTTGGCAGGTAAGCAATTATTTCTCTAGGTTTGCTTTTAATGTTTTTTATGGTTTTATTTCTAATATAGGGCTGATAATGTGATGACTAGTGTAAGATTTTGGCAGATCCAGATCTTTACTCTTTAGGATGAACCTAGGTTCTCTTGGATTATGATCACGACCACCCATTTATCCAAATTGTTTAATTTAAAATTATTAAAGCGCCACTTAATCATCCAAAAAAATAGCAACAACCAACTAAAAGCCGAGAATAAAATTGATTTAGTTCCAGATTTGAAAAAAGCAAAAACTCATTTCCTTCTGTTATGTCAATGGCTAACCGGTGGTTGGTACATCATTCGTTATTAATTATTTCCACGACTAAAGAGGAATTAGTTGCAATTACCCAACTGGGATATTATTGGTCTACTAAATGGATTATGGGCCACTTGACGTGTCTAGATCTACCTAATTGGCTGCAATAAAAAATGGTGGTGGAAGTTTGGAAATCAATTAAAATTAATTCTAAGCATTATTTTCAAAGTAGGACGTACCGTTTACTCTACTTCATTGCATAGAGGGGGCTACGAGGTACAGATTAATTTATACCACACGCCCATCCATACGCTATTTACAATTAATTTAGAAGGTTTTTGTTTGGCTCTCATTGATTTAGTAGGTATTCAGATACATATTGGTTCAACCATACAATAGAGTTTCAGTTTGAGTAATTATTTTAGTACCAATTCTTTTTTTAGCAATTAGCTTGATTACCAGAAGAACTGACATATTTCAATTTCAACCGCATTAAATTTATCTGCTCTGGTATATAATGTATATATAGCAGTAATCACCATGCAACTACCTCTTTCTTTCATTCAATTTTGTATACAGAAATAGCGTTATCGTTGATCCAATTAATTGTATTTGCAGGTTAGCCCAGAACTGTATGGGGACAGCTACCCGAGGTTCTTTACTTACTGGACAGTGAGTACACAATAGAAAAATTGTCTTATTTATATATTTTTGACGAATACATTTTTCTGATTGTCCTGAATTTTTTTTTTCCGATTATAGACTGATGCTTATCAAGCTACCGGATGTTACAATTTGCTATGCTCTGGCTTCGTTCAAACTAATAATAAAATTGCAATTGGAGCAGCCATCCGTCCTATGTCCTCTTACCGCGGTGGTCAATTCGACATTAGCCTGCTGATTTGGAAGGTAAACAGGATTTCCCTCTAATATCCGTAACATCTTATCATTTTCGAGGCTTCGAAGATTTTGTCGTTTAATTTCTCTTATACAATTTTTCTAGTGTAATGAAGCTTGAAAATCAAAAATTTTATCAACTATGAACCGGTCGACATGAAATCATGAGCTATTATATTCGGTTATTTTTTCATAGTTTTAATAACCTTAATAAGCATGAATTTTTTTATAACTCATCGATCTGATAGCTGCAGAAATTTGGAACTTTGTTTCGTAGGATCCGAAGCATGGACATTGGTGGCTAGAATTCGGAAACGGGGTTCTAGTCGGATATTGGCCTTCATTTTTGTTTTCCCACCTAAGAAACCACGCTAGTATGGTGCAATTTGGTGGGGAAATTGTGAACACTAGACCTTCAGGATTTCACACTTCTACCCAAATGGGAAGTGGCCATTTTGCCGGTGAAGGGTTTGGGAAGGCTTCATATTTTAGGAACTTGAAAGTTGTTGATTGGGACAATAGCTTAATACCCATTTCCAATTTGAAGGTATTGGCTGATCATCCAAGTTGCTATGACATTAGAGGAGGGATTAATAGAGCATGGGGTAATTACTTCTATTATGGAGGACCGGGAAGAAATGTGAGGTGTCCTTAATTGTAATTTCTTCACTCTTTTTTTGGGTCTTATAGAATTTTTTCTTTCAATTCTCTCTCTTTCTCTCTCTGAGTATGGTTGATTCTTTTTCTTTTCATTTCTTTGTTACTCCATTTTTGGTACCTTTAATTATCCAAGCTAACAGGGACTTTAGAGGTACAGGCCCCTTGGAGACCATTGTAAATGTGGTTGAAGACTTCTACTGGAATATAATATTGCTTTCAATGTCTGTCTTCATCTTGTGGGATTGGACCATGCATGGTGTGTTATTATTATATTTTGTTGACCAAGTTTCGGAAGGGAAAATTTTCAAATGGCGACATAAATTTTCCAACCAAGTCTTAACATTGATTTTTTTCTACTTATTTGTATAATGTATACTTAACTTGGCCTCACTACGTACACAATTAATAACAACAAATACGCAGTGCTTCCAACTCCAAGTGAACGCGGTTTGTGATAAATGAAGTACGATCCGCCAGAGACCGGATTCGGTCCTGGACCGGATTTTCAGGACGGTCCTGGACTTTTTTAAAGTCGGGATCAAGTAGTTTTTTCAAGTAGATCAAGTGGTTCCGCAAAACCACTTGATCCGTTTGAAAAAACCATTTGAAAAAACTACTTGATTCGGTTGAAAAAACTACTTGATTCGATTAAAAAAACTACTTGATTCGCTTGAAAAAACCATTTGAAAAAACCATTTGATCCGATTAAAAAACCACTTGATCTAATTGAAAAAACCATTTGAAAAAACCGCTTGAAAAAATTACTTGATCTGCTTGGCAAAACCACTTGAACACATGAGCAAAACCACTTGAACACACTAACGAAACCACTTGATCATACTGGCAAAACCACTTGAACATACTGGCAAGACCACTTGAACATATGACAAAAACCACTTGATCATACTGGCAAAACCGCTTGAACATACTGGCAAAATCAGTTGATCCAGTTGAAAAAACCACTTGATCCCGCGCTTGAAAAAACTACTTGATCCGCTTGAAAAATCCGCTTGGCAAAACCACTTGATCCTCTTGGTAAAATCACTTGAACACACTAACAAAACCAGTTGATCAAATTAAAAAAACTACTTAATTGTCCAGAACGGTCCTGGACTTTTTTAACGTCCAGGACCGAATCCAAACCCGATCCGCCATATCGATGCTAATTAATGACCAACGCGTTTTGTGATTAGACGTTGGTCATTTTTTTGCTCTTGTATTATTTTTTATGGTTATGTTATTTGATAATTGGGTCTATTGTATAGACTAATTAAAATTTCGATCAAGAATAATTTTTAAAAAACAATTATTGGCATTTTACCCAAAAAATATTATATCACATGGTTGTATTCCAAATGGTTATAATAAAGGCCATAATTAGAACAATAGCAGAATGCACTCATCAGTGATCAGACCAAGTACTTATTGGCTAATTTTTATTTTAATATTATATATTTTAAAACCAGTAGAATGGGGATCATAGCTTGTACCGTGTGACGTTTAGCCATCTTTCTTGATGTTGATTTTGACGGTAAGAATTAGAGTTTTATATTTTTTTTAACTATATTAATCATCATAAATTACAAAAATAGTGTCCACAAAATTTTAATTGACACCTTGGTGTCCACGTAGAATATAAATATTTTTCTAGTAAAAAATTGCCAGTGACTATCGAATTCGGCGATGGTGGTGGTTGCCGCCCTCTTCATGCTGTGTGGATCTTACTTAATGGAGACAATATATATGTTTTTAAGATTTGGTTTCAATTTATATGATAATTAATTTTTTTGTTAGGTCAATTTTTTATTTTAAAATGGATATGTATTAAAAAACATACTTGGTATTCAAACAACATAAAAATTAAGTGGGGTCAATTGACCCCACACATGCAAATATGACTCCGCCACTGTTCTCATGTCGTCCCCAACCTCGTCGTCCTCTTCTTGTTGTCGAGCTCGTCGTCGTGAAGGTCCATCACAACATGGCGGCCTACTACTCGAGGACCCAGATCGAGGCCATCGTCGTCAGCCATGAGGTCTTCGTCGACACCCACAATACCACAAGGCACTCGCTGCACCGATGACAAGGACGGAAATGCCGTTGGGGCGAGTCGCGACGACAGAGAAGCTGATGGATGTCTCCCACTAGATCCCGAGGCAGAAAAAAGATAGAGGGAGGTGACTAAGAAGGCAGAAGGGGTCAGGTGGAGGAGGTCAAGGAGGGGCCAAGAGAGGATTAAACCATCATCGGGGTCGAAGATGAAGAGAAGAAGAAGGAATGTCCATCGCTCACGACTTTTTTTCATGACTTAGTCATGGATTTTTTTTCGTGACTTGATAGTCACAAATAATTTTTCTATAACTCGATTTAAGTCAGGAAAAAATATAATAATGTTCAACGTGGACACCAATTTGGTAATTAAAATTTTTTGGGTACCATTTTCTGAATTTCCTAACACTATCTTAGAAAAAAAAAATCCAAACTTCACTTATGTTAACACACTTGGAGAATAGGAAAAAACAATATCTGATGATGGCAGCCTTGAATTCTACAATATAATTGTGATTTCCACACTTTCCGAATAAAAATCTTCATAGTAGTAGTGGTAAAATGGATCCTAGTTTCCACCACAGACAATGGATGAGTCAAAACATTTCCTGGATTTAAGTCCCGCCGACCATCATAAAAAGCTTGCTGACAACAACAAAAAATGTCAACGTGCAACTCCTTGCTGTTTAAGTTGACAAAAGCATTCAAGGTTGAACTCAGTTTCTCACTTTCATGGTTTTAAATTCACACTTCAATGTTGCATCACTACTTTTATGTTGTATGCTGTTGGTCCTTGATTTGAACACTTTCGATCTCTTCGCAGCCTAAATTTGAATCCAACATTGCCGGATTTGTCTCATTTTTTTGTCAAATTAATGAAACAACTTTGTAATAGCGTGTCAAATTAAAGAAGATTTTGACCTAAAAATATCAGAGCTGAGACCTCAAAAATTGGAAGCAAGGATCTATTTTTTTTTATGAGTTTCTACTTGTACACGCAATGATCTGTCTGTCAGCTTCACGTACGTTTCTTGCTGGGTTATACAAAGGATGAGGTGGAGGGTGAAGAGCGATGGATCATCGTCTGGAGAAGGGATATAATAAATAATATAAGTGGGAGGATATCCAGGCGTAGGATTTGGGAGGGACATGTGAAATTTATAGCTCACTACTCATACATTTAGAGCTATTAATTTCACCGTGAGTTGGCAATGCAAAAGGTTAAGCCATAGCCTTGACTTGATGGTTAGGTGGCTGGTTCACCAGCATGTCAGATCAGCTGTTGCTGGTTGCATTTGCTAAAGAAACTGAAGCCATGATGAAACTCTGTCTCATTAATGCATTCTTCAATATGGCTCCTGTTTTTGTTCTCGAGTCTGAAAGGAATGGCTATACCATATAGGCTTACAGTGCCTGAAATAAGAAAGTTGAACTAACTTTCACCAAACTAATGCCTCGCTAAATTAGTGAGAGGGTGGTTTATTTTAGTTGGATGTTTAAGACCGAGCCACATCAAGTACAAGTATATTAAAACTTGATAAGAAAATTTTTTTTAAGGGTAAATTAAATCTGGCCCCCTCTACTTTGAACAAATAGACGATTTTCCCCCTCTACTTCGCAAACTGATTAAAAACCCCTCTTAGTTTGGACAAATTATACGATTTTCCTCTCTTGCCGGAACCGGAGCAAATCTCCGGCGAGGAAGGATGGGAAATGTCAAAATTATCCTTACACTAAAAAATAAAAACAAAAACATTTCTCCTTCTTCCTCCTTCCTTCTTCTTCTTCCTCCTCCTCCTCCTCCTCCTCCTCCTCCTCCTCCTTCATCAATGAAACCATCAACAACCCAATCAAAATCCAAAATCCAAACCAACAATAACCCAATCAAAACCCAAAATTCAAAAGGAACCCTAACATATTCCAGTCCCACCCACCCACCCACCCAAAACTTTCAGAATCCAATCATCCCCTTTTGGAACCCTAGAATTTCAGTCAATAAGAAATCTTAGATTTTTTATTTCTGTCAAAGGCAGAGCTGTACTCCTCCATATTCAGAGCCAAAGCGGTCTAGTACACCTCCCCAGCAACCACCTCCCAGTTTCCAAACCCACCATCCACCCGCCCCACCTCGAAACAACTGTATCTCTCCAAAACACAATCCAACTTCGCCAGCGACTCCTCCTGTCCCTTGGAGGAGAAAGTCACCCCGTAGCTTAACGTCTCCTCCGTCCCGTCTCTATCTCCGCCACGTAGGACACGCAGCGTAAAGAAGTAGTGTAACCCGTCCAGCTTAACGGAAGCTCCGTCCTTGGCTAACGGCCACTAGATGACATGTCAACCCCGGCAACTCGGGCTAGGACAGCCACCACGGTCTCGCCTTGCTTTAGGCTTAGTACTCGAAACTCGTCGCTCCCTAGCTCCACGCTGTGCTCCTTCTCGATGAGGTGGACTACGGACCCCGGGATCGTCACAAGCATTTCTTCCATGGTCGAAATGGCACCATCTTTGATATTGATTTCGATCGGGATGAGCCTCTCGTTATCTGCCACATCATCATCCGCGTCAAGAACTAAAACCGGAGGGTATAAAGTAAAGGGTGCAGCGGCTCGGAAAGTGGAATCCGGTGGAGGGGCGTCTGGGTTGGTGAGGCGGTTAAGGTTTGGGATAGGGATTTGAAGGAGGCGGTAATGGATTTAAAGGAGATGGTAAGGGATTTGAAGGAGGCGGTTGTGATTGGTGATGTTTATCTGGGTTAGGAATTGGATTTGGGTGTGTAGATTCAAGAGGTGCTTGTTAGGTTCATGGGACGGTGGATGAAGGCATTGCCTCTCGGTCTCTGTTCAGACAGATTGGTGTTTTCTGGGTTGAATTGGTGTTTTTGGTTTGTTTTGGAAGAAGAAGACGGAGGGGGGAGAGAGATATAGATGGGATTTTTTATTTTTTAGTATAAGGGTATAATTGTCATTTCAGGTGCCTCTTCACCGGAGATTTGCTCCGATTCCGGCTAGAGGGGGGAAATCGTATAATTTGTCCAAACTAAGAGGAGTTTTTAATCAATTTGCGAAGTAGAGGGGGGAAATCGTCTATTTGTTCAAAATAGAGGGGGCCAGATGTAATTTACCCTTTTTTTAAACTCTAACCCGATTTTTTGAAAAACAAAAAGCAAGAATCGTCACGGAGAAACCAAGGACTTCCCTCTTTATATGGTCCGAATCCAACAGTCCCAGAGGGCTTTTAGGATCAGTAATGGGCCAGCGAATGTTGAAGGCCCAAAACATTACAGCCCAATTCTGATTATTATTGGATGTCTTTTTTGCTAGGTGACGATTGTTGAAAGTTGGTGACTATAAAATTGTAAAATGACGATTCAGCTCCTAAAGTTGGCATTATAATTGAGTTATATGCCAATGTAAAAGATAGATTTCAGTAGTGATTACCAGAAATCCAATTCTAGAGCAAATATTAAACAAACTCATAGAAGTATTCGAAGACATGAAAAGGAGTCGAATAAGATATCAATGCAAGGAAGTTCAAACGACTTAATCAGATCAAGGAAAAACTGTGTTCTAAATATACCGACTCTGAACGGAATTTTGATTCAGGAGTGACATATTGTAGGACACTAATGTTGTCATCTATCCTAAATCGAGGCCCCTAAAGATTTATTAGATGACGTTGGAGGGGAAAGTAATCAAAATTCATTCTACAACAATCATCATCTTGACAGGGAAACCAGAAGGAAGAAAGTGAAAAACTCACTCCGGGCACACTGCTTGTAGCAACCTCTGGCTTGCCTCACTCACCTCCGCCTTCTCCATCTTCAACCTCCGCCGCATCAAAGGATTTGTCTTTCCAGCACCAGCATAGGTTCGAATGAGTGACTCGAACACCTCAACCCCTAATCCATCCACTGCTTTCTTCAAAACTTCAATGAAACCTTCAGCTCCGTCAACATCCTTTTCTTGCTCAAAATGGGCCATAAAAGATGCAACAACATCAGCAGACGGGACCCATTTCTGACCATTGCTTCTGCCAGTTGAAATCGCATTGGCCAAACATTCGACTGCCTTCTTCGCATCCCCATTCTGAAAATGGAAATTCATAAAGATTTCCCAGGTTTTTGCATTTGGCTTAGCCCCTTTCCATCGTGCCCTTGTCGTTAGTGCTTCTGCCTTTTCTATTGACCCTTGCTTGGCATACACTGCCATTAGGACGTTAGCGATCCTAATATCAAAAGTCGTGCAGGTAGATTGCCATTCCTTGAAACATTTCTCTGCACCCGGCAAATCATTCAAGTTCACCAATGCTTGGATCATATTCAGATAGCTCACATTTGCTGTTTTCGGGAAAGCCAGCCTCAAAGACCTCCATACTCGGTAAAGTTCTTGCACGTTTCCAATACGTCCATACAAAGTTATCAGGAACTGGAAAGCAGTAAGATCTCTCCGTGCATTCACCCTCTCCAACTCCTTAAGTGCCAAACCCGCCTTATCAAACATACCCGCATCAACATAAATCGAAGCCAGGTTGCTATACACTGTCCAATCAGCAACGAACCGCCCGTCCCTTTTCATGTCATCAATCACCCTCTCAACTCCATATATATCATTAGCAGCAGCCAGGGCCCTCATCCAGATATTATAAGTAAAACAATCGAGCTCAACGTCGTTCCCCTTCATTTCCTGTACAATCCCGGGCACCCTCTCAGGCTGACCAACATTGACATATAGGGTCATAAGACTATTGTAAGACATGGATGACACCCCGAGGTTAAGCTCTTTCATCTTCTCAAAGAGAGCCTCAGCCTCTTCCCTCATCAACTTCTTACAGTAACAATTGAAAAGCGCCCCGTAGGTGAGAAGATTCTTCGACGCATCAGGGAGGTCAACGAAGTAGTTCTCCGCTGCCGGAATACCCCGTGCCTTGGCTAGCAGATCCAAATGTATGGCCTGGTCACTAACCGTCTTGCCCATCCCCCTCTTGGCCATAATCTCCGACAACTATATACACTCAAAACAATAAACAAAGGCAGAGAAAGAATCAACAAATGATCGAAGATTAATCAAATAGAAATTGGCTCAGAATCAGAATATATAAGCAAAAGGCGGTACATGATTCAAATGCAGGCAAAGGTAATTATGGTGCAAAAACATTCATGTGTCTGCCGGAACCCATTAAACAGTTTTCTTACAGCGAAAATGATATAGAGAGCACGCAAGTCAAACACGAATCTACTGACTTCGCAAAATACCAGAAACGGGGCTATAGTATCAATCCCTTGATTCTAAGAATACGGGAAACCGACACAGAATAATGGAAACCCAGTTTTTTATAATCAAAGTTCAACTACTAAAGAAATCAAAAAAACCTATTACTTAGAATCCTAATAAAGATACAAAATAAAACTAATAATAGTCGTATTATAAATCAAGTTACTACTTACTAATAATTAATAACAATCCAAAAACTAACTATAGAGATAATCGATAAACCTAATATCATTCTCTATCTCCGTCGGAAACATTTTCCGTCGAAACAAACGGATTGTCGTTAGATTCATAGAAATGCGAATGAATGGGTCCCACCTTGAGGGCGGGGGAGAAGAGGTCGCGATCGCGGAGCTTCTTGACGGTGTGTCCCACCTCCCATTTGAAGGCGCGTTTGGAGCTCTTGAGGAATTCGTTGAGCTGCTTTCTCACTACGGGCTCCGATCCGCCTTCCTTGAAGAGGTTCCGGTACAGCGCCTCCTCCACGTACTTCTTCGACCGCTTTCCCACGTTCTTCGTCCTCCCAAACATCTGAGGTGGCATCGCCATTGTTGCCTTTAAATGAGAGGAAATTGGGAATTTTCTAATTTTGTTTTTATAAACCCTAGGCCCGATTTTAGATCGTCGTTGCTCGGAAGGTTGGGGGAGGAATAAGGGTTTAACAAGCACCAGAGGAGTGAGCAGTGAAGCACAACGAGAGAGGAGGTTTTGGCGATAATGGGCCGTAATTACTGGGCCTCGTACTATCTATTGGTCCGCTGTTTAAGCCTGGCCCACGCTGCGTTGACGTATTGCAAATATGTTTGATGACATTTTAATTAAAGAGATATCATAATATTGTTTAGTGCAAAGATTTTTCAAACAGACTCATAGGACTGCAAAGTTATTTTAGTAGGGAGATAAGATAAACAAATATTGAAAGATATAAAATAGTAAAAGGAACAACAGACATTTTGACTAAGGTAATATAGTAACAAGCAAATCAAGCAAATATTCGTTTATTGAAAAAGTTTCGGCAAGAATTTCCAATTTCTGCTTACATTTGGCTCAAACTTATCTTCACACAATCGATTTATAATTTCTCATTCATGAAATTGCCATAACAATTTTTATCACCACCAAAACTTATTAAAAAAAAAAGGATTCATTTAGAATCTGAATTTGAACTCGGTTAGATTACTATATCCGTAGCCCAGTTGAATCAGGATATTTATTGCGGTAAATTTTTACATCATGATAAAATCTGAACTCTGAATCTCCTTAATTTTAGAACGCTTAGTGCTGTTATATTACAAATTATTTGCCGTAATCCACGGAAAATTGGTATTCCTAAGTTATTCGTTAAAGTAAAAGGTTGAAGTCTCTATATAAATGAAATCACAAAAACATCTTAATTACTGTAAATCTTGCAAGGTTTCGACCGTCGACCTTAATAAAATTATGCCGCATTAAAATTCGGTGAATCAAAAATTATGATAGGAAAAAAGTCGCCGAATAAGATAAAAACGTTTCGACGTTGTTATCGATTACATTGTAAATACAAATATTTACACTTTTACTAGGGGCTCTAAGTCTCTAAAGACATACAATACACCAATATAGACTTACCTTGTAAAATCATCCAAATAGAAATGTAAATATGACAAAAAAATCTAGTAAAAAATAAATAGTAAAGACGCCACAGATCCCTAATAGCTGATTTCAAGGGAGCCCATTCATCCAAAAGTGACAATGGGCCGTTATTGTTGGGCCTATTCTTCACAATAAGGAAACAGACCACATTATTATTTGTTTTGTCCGGAGAAGAAACAGACCACATTCACTCCGAAAAACACACAAGTTATTCGTCAGTATTTCACGACAAAGGTACAAATGACCTTACCTTCTCTCTTTTGGTTTTCCCCTCTGCTGTTCTTGTGTTGAAGAATTGTTGGTTATATTTAGTTGGGCTCTTGTGGGACTTAACTGTTGTGTCTTGGTTAGTTTCCTCCTGGTACGTGCACTGGGAAATGAATTAAAGGAACTGATGCTGCCTCTTTTATGGGTTCTTATAGTAACATCTTAGGGTTAGGTTTACTGGAATTTTGCTTGATTATAAATCATGGGGTTCATACCTTTTGTGTTTTATTCTGGGTCTCGAAGTATGTTTCGCGGGTTTTGGGTTATATGCAACTCATGTCGGGTACTGTTTCGCGCTGTATAGATGATTGGTATTAGCATTTGGATTGGATTGGAGGTGTTGAAGATTATTGAGTAAGTATATGATGGTAGATTTGGTCACATTACCGATGAGTAACGTAAATCTTTTTCTGTGTTGGTTTCTAGGGCTCTGACTACAGTGATATAGATGGCATCTTTGGTTTTGAAAAGGTTTAGAGCAAGATATCACCGTCTTTGGCGAATCTTTGACGCCAAGACCAGCAGAATTCCCTCATCCATTTCTTCTCTGTCTGCGGCCCCTTTCGAATCTCCAGACCCTCTGAACTTCTTCGGTTATTTGGAAGTTAAGCGAAATATAGAGGTTTTGGATCCTTGTGATTCTATCTTCAAGACGGACACCTCCCGGTTCATGCCTGCTGGGATTCTGAAGGTCACAACTCCACGACGTGGTTCTTATGGGATTTCATTTATCTCTTCGTGCCAGTTCAGTACGCATGCAGCTGCTGGATTGTCAACATCTGACGGATCAACAACGGTTGATCAAATTGTTGCTAATCATTGGGCTGTTCTAGATGAGGGGGAGAGTGATTGGAAGAGCCATGCTGCCGCAACTGCACAATCTGTTCAAGTGATCAAGAAGCGATTGCAGGTAAAAATGGTGACTTGGACCCTTTTCTCATTGCCGTCTATCTCAAGTTGATCGGTTCATCCTCAGAATTATGGTTTTCTCTACTCTATTCAACTTTTTTTTGGTTCCAATTTGGCAGTGGGAAAAATTAATTGTTAGGTCGGAACGGTTATCAGTGGAGCTCGATAAACCGGACATTTGGGATGATCCTCAGCGTGCTGGGAAATTAAGCCGTGAGCATGGTTTGCTTGTGGGAAGATTGAAAGGGGTGAAATCATTGGAGCAGGAGCTGCTCGAAAATATTGACATGATGAAACTGGCTCGTGAAGAGGGTGACACGGAGTTGGAATTGGTGGGCACTCACTTCTTATCATAGGCATGTACTCAAATCTATATGCCTTTTGTACATTTTACAGTTGTTTCCATTCCATAATGTGAAGGGCGAAAATTATCAAACAGACAATGGATCAAGTTGTTGAGGCCAATAGATTGTGTTTAAAAAAAGAAACTGCATCTGAATACTGAAGCTCATATATGCAACTGTTATAGAACGTCTCTGCTCTAGTTAATACATCATCTTTTTCCCGTTCTTCAGGAACTGCAGAAAGCCTTGCTTCAGTTGAGAAGAAATTCAAAGGAGAGAGAGATTGAAGCTTTGTTGTCTGGAGATCAGGACGTTTGCTCGTGTTACATAGAGGTGTGTTACAGTTGTTTATTAGTTTAGTGCATCTGACATTCCCGCTTTATTTAAAATTGCTCATGATCGGCCTTTGCAGCAGAAAAAAAGCTAGAACATTGACTCTTTGGTTTCTGACATAGGTCCAAGCTGGAGCTGGTGGTACCGAAAGCATGGATTGGGCTGAAATGGTCATGCAAATGTATAAGTCGTGGGCCGAACGCCGAGGATATGGAGTAACTGTGGTGGATGAGATGGCCGGTGAGACTGCAGGAATTAAGGTTGAGCTTCACCGTTTTCATCTATGGCTAGTTGCAGCTGTATGTTCTTCCTTTGTTGACTCATTTGAATTATACTAAACGAGCTGAAGTGATCTGTTCTTCCAGCGTGCAACAATTAGATTGGATGGTGAATATGCATTTGGATATGCCAAAGCAGAAATAGGAGTGCACAGGTTGGTTCGCATCTCGCCATTCGACAGTGCAAAACGCCGACATACTTCATTTGCAGCTGTCGCGGTTATTCCTATCCTGGGGGATGGATGCACCCATGTGCAAATCAATGATTCGGATCTCCGTATTGAAAGATTTCGCTCCGGTGGAGCTGGTGGCCAACATGCAAATACCACTGATAGTGCTATAAGAATAGTTCATATCCCCACAGGAATCTCTGCTACCTGTCAAAACGAAAGGTGAGGCCGGGTGCATTCCCCTGCTGTTTAACTATATTGTAATCCTAAATACTTCTATTATGGTTGCAGATCACAACATATGAATAAGGCATCGGCAATGGCCGTGCTCCAGTCTCGGCTGGACATGCTCGAAATGGCTCGTCAGGCTCAAATGAATGCGCAACATACGCAGTCGCTCACCGAAATAAGTTGGGGGAACCAGATTCGCACTTACGTGCTCCATGTACCCCTTCTGCTCAATATCAACTTAGCTACTTTACAAGTTTCATTTACGAGCTGAAATAACTCGATCTAATTCGTTGGTGCAGCCTTACAAGATGGTCAAGGACCTGAGAACCAATTACGAAGTCTCTGATCCTGAGTCCGTCCTCGAGGGAGAACTAGATGGCTTTATATTGAGCTACTTGTCAACGTTGTCAGATAAAGATGAAGGCAACTAACACGTGTCGTGTTCGGACTTTTCCGGTCATCGTCCTCCTCGCAATCAAGAGCGAAAGTTTCGAGCTTCCCGCGGTTTGAGCTGTTGTCTGGATCCTGCAAGTGTTTGGGAAGGTATGTGCATTAGGTGAATCAAGAGCACAATGACCTGTTCTTGTAGACCAGAGAAAAAGTCAAAAGAGTTGTGTTTCCTCTGCATTAATTATGATTTCTTTTAGGAGTTTCCCTTATAAGTTATCAAAAGATTAACTGCTTAAAGAATAATTAGGAATTTGTAGCATCTCAATTATTAGTGTTAATTAAATATAGAGAACTATGTGGTTTTGTGAATGGAAGTGGACATTTTATTTAATTTATGATGTTGGGGCAACCTAAACAATAATTGCAAGAACAAGACAATTTCTTATGCATCATTTCCTCGCTGAAGTCGTATATTTCCCAGATTCCCAGTAGATCGTGTGGTAGGTAAATTAATTATGGCAATTAGGCATGTGATTTGCAATGCTTAAGTTGTAATCCGCATGTTAATCACAGGGATTATGTAGGATTTAAAATAATAACTTAATTACATAATCCACTTACCCAGAACCTTCCACCTCTTTGAAAGTCGTTTGCTTCCCTTTTGCCATACTTCTAAATGAAATGTTTCACTATTTTTTTAACCACATGATATTTATCCAATATTCTATCCTGATTAATTTTTTTTTCGAATCGAAATTCTCTCAAAATATTTAAGAGATCAAATTCCTGGTTAAACAGAAATCTTTCATTTGTACGTTTGATTTTTTCTTGACTCTGAGTCTATGATCAAATTCGACCACGTATTAATTAACGCTTGAAACTAGAAAATTTAGTAGATCTTAAACGTTTGATCAACTTATTAATTAATTGTTCGGCTGCTGCAAATGATGCCCAAGAAGTATAAAGCCATATAAATTTTCTTTTTGACACCGGATACATTTCTTTTGTTTTGGTGAAATTGATATTTGTTTGATTTTTATACGTACATTAAAAATTATTGTAATAAAATGTAAGTAAATATTTCATTGGCAGACGTACTAGGAAGAACAAATCAATTAATGAATAATGTACTGTATCCAATTAGAATCTCAACATTTCCATTCAAAAATCAAAACCGTCGAATGTTACAAATATCCGGTATTAGCTATCAAGCGTTTGTCATGCATTATTTAGGATAATTCTCTAAATGTTATATTCATTAGGAGAAAAAAAATATACCACGAGTATCATTGGTGATCATTACAAAATTTAACTAGCTGTATATTCCAAAAAGCATAGAAAATGATGAAGTGCCACTATGAAAATTAATAAATAATTCATTGAAATGAGCACCTTAGGCAGGCACACTACATCAATTTCTTTATAAATGGTGCATAAATTACACCAGTTGGTAGGTAGTAGGACCATGTTCCATGGCAGAACACCGAAAATATTACCTGTTTTCTCATTTACTTGTTCAACCACCGACCACCCAATTATATGGGCATTTCCAATTATTCTCGGAAACTATTAGATTATATTGTATTCCTAATTAAACTAGTGTTGATAAGGTCTCAGCAATACCAAATGAGCAACATAGGGCTGCTTACAATGGGGCATATATGCAATGTAAGAGGTTGCATATATATTTTGGAAAATGCAAGATTACATGGTAATAATATTATGTTACCAGTAGTTTTAGTATCATATTGCAAGTTGTGATCAAACATACTTAACGAGTAGTAGTATATTTTCTGACTGTACCGTCAATTCTATTAGAGACAACATTCAATCCACTCACAATTAACTGTATTTCTTATATTGTATTTTTTATCCCATGTTTTTTCTGAAAACTTTTAGGCCACTCTTTTAATAAAATATTTTGTTCACAATTCAATCCATACCAATTAAGTTATAGTCCATCCAATTTTTTAGGGTTCCCATTTTTTTAATAGTGTACAGAAAATTCCAAAGACCTATGAGTCAACATTATGGATGACCAAACCTAAAAACCAAAGCCCACCGGCCACTATGTTGCATTTAAGCATAAACAGCACATGGCTCCATTACTTCAACCATATCCATGCATTTATTTATTTTCTATTAGCAGCTTCTCGATCTCTTATTTCTATTTTTTTTTATCATGATTGACCATAAAAGAAAGGCTGCAAATCGATGATAAGTAGTTGCCCAACTCGATTTTTCTACACGATTCTTCAAAGATTGTTAATTGACCACAATGTTTAGGTCACTTTCAATTTTTGAAATAGAACAAGGACAAATTTAGAATATTTGGTTTGACAGCACAAAATATTAATGAAATGATACAACAATTTTTTTATTTAGGCAAAAAATATGTGATGTGATGATACAAGATGTTAACAAATTGACTGATTTGCATGAACCAATAATATTTTAATAATATTTATGATATAAATTGCATTGCGTATGTCTAATCATAAAATTATCACTTAAATCTTAACTATTGAATGTACCATATCTTACAAATGGCTTATAGACTAATCACATAAGAATCCTAAATATTTAAAAGGTCTAGAATTTATTCTAGTAACATGTATCATATTATGAAAAAATGTACTTTTAAAAAATACCACATCATTTGTAAAAGGAAGTAAGGAACCAACTGAAAATTTTCGGCACTTATTCCCAATTATGTCCAGTACTTCAGGATGTTTGGCCAGGTGGATTTCAGCAAGTAGAATTTTTAATTTGTTAATTTTTATTTTGTTATGAACTATTTGATATCAACTTCAACCGAGTAAATTAATTCAAAACGGAATAAGCATGTTACCAAAGATAAAAAAAAATTATTTTTACCAATTTAATTATACTACAAATCAGAAGAAATATTTGTGAACTGATGTATGCTCTTCATTTCTTGGGGATATCACCTAGTGCATTACGCACCCATGTTTTCTGGTTATTTATTGTTACCATTTTTTTACTATTTTTTTTTAAATAAGAAACTTCATTCATTCATAATAAGCCATCCGACATTTACAAAGTGCAGCTATGAAAAAATAATAAATATACTTCAGCCCTTTCGCTATGTACTTCCCAATCTGGATTTGGCCATGAATGGGAGCGATAATCCATCTTTCGCGAAGATCTCTTCCAGAAATGGAGTAGATTTTCAATAGTGACCATGCAGTATACCATAGAGCTAAACAAAAGTAAAGATCCAAATAGATCTAAAATAACTAGAAAAACAATAAACAATCAAAACAAACTCTCACCAGGGAAGACGGAAACTCTCACAAGGAGAGACACACTCGTTACTCAACGGAAGAAGCAAATACAGGGACGAAATAAACAGAAAGAAAAAGAAAGACAATCTGCCAACAAAGATCTCAAGTAACAATAGAAGCAGCAATCGAGGACCGGCCCATCGTGGAGAGTGAAGAGCAAGGGGGGAGGTCGGCCCGGTATGAACCTCTCCCCTATCTAGATTATCTACCTCGAAACCAAGAAGTGTCACGACCCAAATCCGGGTTGCTGACATGGCGCTGGGTTACGCTCACCTAAACCAATGAGCCGCAACCCAACCAGCCTCATACGAACAAAGAAATCGAATTGCGGAAGCGTTAACATAACTTATACAAATGCGGAAGCGTAATTTCATATTATACATATATATCACAAATATTCTTACATAATTCCAAATACAAACATAAGGTCCCACAATGTGTACAACGGAGCGACTCTACTAGATCACAAAAGGGAAATACAATCCGAAGACTTCAAACCCGGAAGAAGACAATGGTTCACATGATCTATCAAACAAATTCTTTGGACGTCAAGGCGATTCTCAAGGCTCGTTACCTGTGGAGGAGGGGGTAAGTACTTGGGAGTACTTAGTAGAGGATATTAAAACTAACCTATAATTAACTAACCAATCACATACATAGACTCAAATTCATGCATAGACAATTGGTGCAAAATTAACATTTAGCACAGCACAAGTAATTTAATCATAAACAAATGACAAATTCATAATCATAC
>SOPF01024590.1:0-11766 GCA_012979155.1 Hypericum perforatum | reverse complement strand
TATATATATATATATATATATATATATATATATATATATATATATATGTATGTATATATATATAGTGAATGTTTCTCATATTACTATTTTGTGAATTTTTATTGTTATGCGTTTATTATATTTGACTTTGTTAATTATTTTCTTAATATCATTGTTCTCGGTTTGATCGACCATAGCGTATTTATTCTGTTGGTACCATTTGTTGTTTGGTTTCGTTTAGTTAAAAAACAACTTATTTTGGCCTAGCGTGTGAGGAATTTCTTACATTTTTGGGGCCATATAGTGCATATATATAGCAAAAGGGGTCATTAGGTGATTAGACAATGTAAATTCAAGTAGACAGGATCGTGAGAATTGTCTCCGTTAACGCACAATATATCTTTACTTAAGTTATGTCCTATAGTGCGTGTACATATATTTTACGAGAGCGGAGGAATATCAATTCGTGTTCGGCATGTATCGCGCATCATACAATATGTGGAGCTCTAGAGTCAAAGGAAAGTAAACATCTCTAAGTTGGATAAATCAGAACATGAATAATTGTTGAGCATAACATAGTTTGCGCACGGTGCATTAAATAAACCGGTTAAGGTGAGACGTAGCCGTGATATACTCGTGGACGAGGGCTAGATTGGAATTATTTGAGGTATGATATATTGATATTGGCTGGTGGAGATTGGTAGCTAGCATGTATCAATCGGCTCCATGTCCGTCGACCATATTAATTAAAGAGCGGTCAAGTTTAGAAAGTGAGAGAGATGAGGCAAATGACAGCAAAATATTAATGAGATGATAAAGATAGGATGTGTGGATACCGCTAGGCAGGTTACAACAAAATCGGTTGCCAATTAATTCGATTTCTCTCCGCTTTCAGATTTGTGGTTATACAGGTACCCGATATTTTCATAATTTGCTTGGCCCAAAACTGCTTATAGAACCAGGATCGAACATGGTTGCTACGGGCTGTCTTTACTATAGCTACTTTGTTTTAAAAAAAAAAATCTGATAGTGATGTACTCTTGCTCTCTTAATCTAGGTCCTAGAGGTTCAACAGTTGTATTGGAGACTTAAAATAATTTAATTATGAATTATTTATATATATATATATATATATATATATATATATATATATTATGGCTGTTTAATTTTTTTAGAGCTTTCTTTTTTTTTCGAATGGTACTTTTGAGTAGCGCGTCCGATGTCATTTAACAACATCAAGTTTCGACAATCCGTGGTTAACGTACATTATTTCCTAACTATATTATTAAAAAAAATTCAATTCTCTTACGACCAATTTGAGTACTTTGGACCAGAAACAGAGTGAAGAATTACACTCCAGCTTTGAGCCCAAAGTTGATATCGATCTGTCCAAATAAATGGGTCAATTTGAACTCGTGATTTGGGCCTAGATTGGCCTTTATTTTTTTTAGCTGAAACTTAATTGAATATTTTAGCAATGTAGGAAAGGTTAGGCTTGATATTTAAGCCCTCTCCTTTGAGCCCCTTTTTACGGTCAAAGGATTGATTAGCTTCCACTATCTATCACTCAAAAAATGACCAACTATCGATTATGAAGTTGCCTTTTGTAAGATTTCCAGAAAGAATTGTTTCCCTCTCCCTCTTTATAATATATGCACACTTATTTTCTTAATGGAGATGAAGGATTCCGATATACTTATAATCATAGTCTTAATATAAGAACTACTTTAAAAAAAAAATAAGAACTCAAAGAAATAAAGATTACTTACATTTCAAAAGTTCAAATCTTCCTCTGACTTCAGTCTTCACAGGAACGTAATCGTAATATTGTCAATTGTGTTATCCTTATTTTATTTATATATTTGAAATGAGAATTGTTTCTACATCCTATAAGAACCTAGTAATTTGAAATAAATTGCACCAGAGTAAAGAACCTTACTATTTTTTCCTTACATTGGTCCATATATTTTTTCTCGGTGAGTTATCCTCTTTAGTATCACATTTTTTTTTTTGGTGTCTTCCGCCTCGTAAAAAACTTGAAAAAAACGTGAAAATTTTCTAAAAGACGTACCTCTTACTTCTCGCGGGTTAGTCTGTAGGAAAAATGAAGCGCAAATTAGTCCCAGGTTTAGTCCCTTTCGCCTAGAGTCATTTAAAAAAAATAAATGTTTCTTATAAAACTGCTAAGATTTAGAGTTAACTCTTAAAATTGTAATCTTTTATAATTTAAATAGGCAAATAAAAATACATCTTTGCAAAATCGGAAACTGAGTAAGATTCATAGAATTGCAACTCTAAATCATCAAATCGTGAAATTCACGATTTGAAGTGGTCTGATTTTTTTTTTTAAAGTTGTGATTTCTAATTAAATTTTTTTTTGGAATAATATCAAGCGATTACTGAGTTTGATATAGATATTTAATATTTCTTAGTTAACATTATGTAATTAAATTAGCGCGTAATTGTAATCCTAATCTTTGTTTATATTAATGTGTTTTATAAATACAAATATTTTTGTTGCAATACAACTTAAACTTAAAAATAACTTACAAGAGGAATATGAAGATAGAACAAGATAATTACAACTATTTTAATTGCATATTTAAAATATGTACATTCTTATGTTCAAGAGAGCATTTTAAAAATATAAAAAAATTAATTAGTCAATTACATGTTTGTTTTCTTAAGTGACATGCTTACGACAACAGTTTCAATTTTCTAGTGTTATTTTGAGAAAATTATGTTTTAACATATAGTTTGAGACAATGGGTATTTTTGACTTATTTTTCTAAGCTAATTCTATAATTTTGTCAATTCGTGGGATTCTACAATTTATTTTGTGATCTTACAATCTGCATTTTTTATGTTCAAACAATCTTTAGTGGGATCCCAATTTGGACAACCTTCATACCGTCTATAAGTTTTGTTAAAAATAGATTATAGAATCCCTCGCTGACATTATTACAACATTTTATGTTTTTAGCCATGGAAAATGACCAAAAACTCTTAAAAAATCACCTTTGACTAGGAACACCAAACAAACAACCAACTAAAAAACAAGATAAAACTAACCAAAATCAATAACACAATAATAACACTAGAGAAGACAAAATACTCGAGCTTTTTGTGATGGAAACGAGGTTGTGACCAGATCTGGTGATGATTGGGGATATAAGGTTTGTTTACATTATAGGGAAGGAGAGAGAAAGAGATGGAAAGGGATGGAGATGGAGAATTGGGCATGACTTTGATTTGAGGTCCATGTCGGCCTTGGACTTTATCCATAAGACAATTTTGCTCTCGGTCATTATGGAGTTGAGCACGGGCATGAAGATCTTGCAGATATTAGCTTGGATGCGGAAGGACTGTGCGGGCCGAAGGGGGCGGGGAAGTCTCTAAGTTTGGTGGAGAGGAAGAGGGAGGCCATGTTTTATTTCTTCTTTTTACACTTATTGTTCTTTCTATTGAATTAATTTTTTTTGTTGTGTTATTGATTTTGGTTGGTCTTGTTTTTGTGTTGATCATTTTTCATGTCAGAAATATATAAAAAATGTGTGATGATATGAGGGAGAGTCTGAAAATCTATTTTTACCAAAATTTACGGATGAGATACTCAATTTTTAAAAATGATAGATAGAGAAAAATAAACTTTAAGGATTATGAGATAATTTGCCCAAAAATAACATATTCATTAAAAATATGTGAAAAGCTCTTTTGTGAGTTAGGTGTATGAGTGACTGATACCTAATCATTTATTAGCATATAGGTTAAATATGTTCTTGTTTATGAATTAGATAATGAGTTTCATGCATATTCTATTTTGATAACCTAAGTTAGGAATTTAGGATTATGGTTAAATCTAATCATCTGAAAAGATTAGAGTTAATTTATAAATTAAGAAATTGATTACGTGTTTATCAATGACTAAATAATTATTAGCGGAAATACTAAATAGTTAACCTAAACTTAATTAAGATATAATTTAAATATTGGCAATTAGTTAGATTGTGGGGATAGTTAAATGCTCCTCGCATTAGCACAAATTCTAGCAAAGACTTAATTAAGAGATAATTTAAATATTGGCAATTAGTTAGATCGTGGGGATAGTTAAATGCTCCTTTTCAAAAGACCTTACATTTTTATATTTTGAATCAGTCTAGTTTAGACCAATTACTCACCCCTTTCAGTTGGTGGTTCGACCGTGTTTTCTAAACATTGTTTCAATTTTCAAACAAATGCCCCATTACATTTAAACCACATACGATCATCACGTGACTAGGAAACACCTCGCAAGTTGGTTGTCTCTCACCAGACAATCCGACAAAGAAGCAAAAGCTTGCAATAAATGGGCAGTCCTGTAAAAGGACAATGGTAGATAAGCACTGCAACTACTACCGTACAGCCAGCCTAGCCTCAAAGATGAGCACTTTTACCCGCCCTCCGCCTCCAGATTTGCTCAGACTAGTACAGTCCTCGCAAAAAATTAACATATGCCCACTACTCTATCTACATAACCCATAAGTTATTCATGCTGCATTCAATCCTCAGAAAAGTTAGTCCGTGACATGAAGGTCGGTATCTCTATACATAATTTAGGGATTTTGATTGATTATGAAGCGAAAAAAATTATTTTGGACAATTTAGAATAGGAGAAGATCACACTAACATTTCTTATTTACAATACTAAAATGTCATTTATGTGCTACCAATATGTCTTGTATATCATATTACCAATATATTCTTTGTGTTTAGCAACAGTAACAATTTTTTTATATTTTTTTGCACATGTAATTTTTTTTACATTTTATTTACGGTATTTCTGCATTAGGATGATTGTCCTAAGCCTCTTCTAATTTACTTAAATATTCGATAGAGCTTATTTAGTTCAAAAACGTAAATTTTAACCCTTCTAATTTGCCTAATTTGCTGCAAGTGTACTATTTAGCCCATATCATCGAATTGCGAATTTTTTCCGACCAGGGTAGATAAAATTGCTCGTTTACCCTTACATACCAGATTAAAAGATAGAAAATCTTTCCTTCTCCTCCCCTCTCCACTCCTCTCTTTTTATCTTATCTCATCTTCAAACACATCTTATCTTCAACTTTCCCCTGCACCAAAATTATACAATAAACACTAAAAAAATATTCAATTAATTAAATACTTTGAACATGGTCAAACACTCATTATGCCATGGTCTTCGTTTGTCTCAATGTCCTCCAAGCAAACCAAAGAATTTTTCAGAAGTAATCTCAAATCCAATAGATACTAGTTGTCTGGTTGTCTATTGAGAAGATGAGTTCAAAAAATGTCGGGGATGAAAAGAGATGAAAGAATAGAGAGAGGAGACAGTGGGGATGAAAGGAGAGGAGAGTAGAGAGGGGAGATATGAATCTTTTATCACTTAACGAGCAAATTGATCTTCTCATCTATCCTATCTATGGCAGGAAAAATCATGATTCTAACAACAGGTGATAGATAGTACACTTACAACAAACTAAAAGAATTATAATTTATGTTTTAGTAGAAAAGCTAAATTGATAATTTAAACAAACTAAAAGAACGGTTAATTATCCTTTTTGCATTTAAAAAAAAAAAACTCGTACGTATCCCATATCCTTCACTCCAAATCATCTGAAAAAATTTCTTCCACACCAATCCTACCCCACAATTCACCTCTGAACATACAAAATCATAAGAATGCAACAACATAAACAACAATGTGGTACAAACCAAAAGGTCTCGTATTGATTATGCCTCTTCGATAAACTGTCCACTCGATAGATGAAACAATGAAAACTTTCGAAACCAGAGACGACAACAACTCCAGAAGGAACCCCTTGGACTGCTATAACAGCACAGGAAAACCCAAAGGATTCGTTCCAGATTTGTGTCCCAATCTCACAATGTAGCAAAAACGGAACTGCGGAGCAAAACCACTCTCGTATACTCCACATTGGAGCATCCAAAGATCTCCTAAAACAATATTAAAAGATAGGAAGTAATTAGAAAAGCTAATGATATAGTCTAAGGCATGAAACTTCTAGCTGCAAAACTTATGGGCAAGCAATATTGATAGGTGGTTGTTGATGATCATCCAGATAGGCAAACTCTTCATTGCTGAAACCCAAATCGTAGTCGGGTAGTTCACTTGGTCCAGCTGCATCCTCCAGCCCGCAAAACCCGAAGCCGTCAATCCCACAGTAGTCATCATATATCTTCCCAAACTCTCCAATCAAGTCACCAAAATCAAGATCCAAGTTCAGATCCTGAGCGTCCATGGGCTCGTTGATGAAACCCAGATCAGGTATCTCAAGATCATCGATAATGCCAGTATCAAAACCCTCGTCATCCTTGAACCAATCACTGCAATCCACATTAAGATTAGACACCGGTGGAGTGTCCAGCTCCATCACAGAAGCCGGAGAAGTGCGCGATGCTGCACTTTCAGAATCATCCGAAGAACTTGCATTTTTGGTGCTAACATGAGAATCGGAAGCAGGCAGAAACACAGGCACACCCTTGCTATTGTCGGACCTTGCCGCTGTTGCAGCCAACTCATCATACTCCCGCTTCCTTGCTTCATATGCCTGCGACGCCTCCTCGGGAGTATTATATGTACCCAACCAAGTTCTTACCTTGGTAAGAGGATGCCTTATCTCGGCTGCCCACTTACCCCACTTCCTCTGCCTGACACCAACTGGCTTCTTAAATGGCATCTTCCCGACCGACAAGGCAACATTAGATTTTGCCACTGTTGGGACTTTAGCAACAGCCTTCCTCTTCTTAATAGAGGGTGGTTTCCCACTGGTATTACTGTCCTGACTGGAGGTCTGTGGCTCAGGCACTTTCATGTCCGAGCCACAAACAGGGAGATCAATCTCCTGGACAAAACATTTCGGCTTCAACCTGGGATAAGGCATCATCATCTCCAACTCATCCTCACTAGAATCGGAGTCAGTAGCATACGGGTCCTTGAACATGACCCTGACTTTTCGGATTTTCGAGTACTCGACAAGGGGTTGGGGTTTAGGAAGGGGTTTCAGGTCACTCAAAGGCTGTTGTTTAAGACCAGGCATTTTGAACTGAACTTAACAAAAAAAATCCTTGGAGACCAAAAAATCAACAAAACTCTCTCCGGAACAAGTGAAACAAGAAATCAACAAAAAAAGGTGGATCAGAGACCCTGAGGAGTGCGTTATTGGTGTATCAAGTGAGAGGCCCTCTTATAAAGATGAACAAATAGAAAAACCCCTTTATGAAAAATCCCCCAAAGCACTTGAAACCAGAACAAGTCCTGTAAGAACAAACACAAAAACACCACTTAAGATTCAGACCAAAGCCTCAAAAACCCACCTTGAATACACAAATCAAACTTCCAAAAAAAAAAAACAACAAAGAAGACAAAAGAAACAGTACCTTATAGGCCTCAAATGCATCGAAAAAGCCGGGCACCCAGGAAGAACAAACTCGCCAAGAACAGATTCAGAAGAAGAAGAAAAACTGTTCTTTTCAGACAAATCAGACGCAGAGGAAGAAGACCCAATCACAGACAAATAAAGCCCCGAAGACATAAACTCACTCCCTGTCTACAATATGTCTTCCTCCAACGGAAAGAAAACCCTTTTCTTCTTCTTCCTAGAGATACACAAGAGAAGCAAAAGGGAAGGGTCAGAAACTCAGGACTGTCTAATATATAGACCTAAATGGATTACAAATCAACGGCCCTTGTTCTTTTCATCAAAATAACAAAAAAACATATATATATTTAAAAAATCAGAAGAAATCAACCAAGGAGACAAGATTAACAACATAGTACAACAAGTTCTGGGTACCTTTTGCTTTGGGGGAAATGAACCGTCTTCTCTCTCTCCTACAACTGATACAGTGTTGTAGTGGTTGGGGAGTGTGTGGGTTTAGAGGGTTTTTATTTTTCTTATATGTTAAATAAAACAATTGTTTGTTTATTTATTTATTTCTAGGCCATGGCCCCTTCCATTCTTTCTCTCTTTCTCTAGATTTTGTTTGTTATTATTTTACCCACTTTCGCCTTTTTCTAGGCGGTCAAAATGGGGCATTAAAAGAGGGTGGATTGGAGAGAGAGGTGGTGTATGCCAGTGAGGGAAATTAATTCATTATTTGGCAAAGGAAAATATATCTTTATGGTTTGGTAAATTAATTAAATATTATTTCTCTGGTTCGGTAATTTCCCAACTTCCCTTGTTTAAAATTACAGTATTTTGGTGACAATAATACTTGGGCATTTTGGTGACAATAATTTCTCTGGCATCTTTTTGGGCATTTAATGGGGACAATAATCGAAACCATAGAACTTGATGCAAATTACACCAAAAGCTTGGGTCAGAACCAGAACCATAAGAATTTTGGTCTGAATTAGGGCTGTATCGCAATTACATGAAAATCTCATACGGGGGCAAAAAATATAATCGTGTGACAACCAAAAAATAATTAATTTCTTCTTGGAAAATAATTTCTCAACTATTTTTATCTGTGATGGAGGACTCATCAAGTTATTTAATTACCCAACGACAAAATTGTACTTTCTTCTTGTAACTTTTTTTTCATTTATTATGCAATACTCGCCAAAGTTTCATCAATTTTAGTTTTTGGTTCTCGAACCCAAAAAATCCGGTCCAGATCTGGTTTCATAGTTTCAATATTTTGGTTTAGATTAGTTTGGTTCGATTGTGGTCATTTGATCAACTCACACCACACATCTCTTAGGCATGAATTTGGGATTTGCAATTAGGTGAGGGAATTGTAAAACACTAGGAAATTTTACCCACTCGCGCTGCTGCATGGGTGGGTCCACGCTCGAATCGAATGAGTTAGGGGATTGGGCGTCATAATCACATACATGTAGGCTTGGCGCGTGACATGATAGCTACAGCTTTATCGAGGGCAACGCAGGAAAAATTTGTGCATAGTCGGCGACTTGGCGCTGCAGTTATTACAATTGTTTCTCCTTATTCGCAAGTAAAATTGGTACCGAAGTTGCCGAGTGACCATTTGGTCCAGTGGCATTATTCTCACATATGTGGGGTGAAGTCGATGGTTCGACTCCTAGCATGAACATTTCTTATGTAATAGAATAGGATTTAGAATAGGATTTCAAAAAAAAAAATAGTACCGAAGTTGGCGATATTTACGGGCTTTTACCACTGAAAATTTTTATAGGATGGGTATTCTTTTTTCACAATATTTGCTTACATTTACTATACTTTATTCCTGAATCTATCTATATTCCTGATAAAGAAGAATAAAGATCCTTCGTTCTAAAAAAAATAAATATGACGAGGAGTTGGAAGTTAACGATATTTGTGCTCTTTGTGCAGGGGCTCCAGAAACCACGCATCACTTATTCTTTCAATGCCCCATATCCCTCAGTATTTGGCAGTTAGTGGGTATGCAACTTCAAGGTAATACTTCGGAGGACATAAAACTGGTACTTGATAACTTATTAGCTTCGGGTGATCCTGTTGAACAAAGTCGAAGGGTGGCTACTCTTTGGTCGATCTGGAGGATACGAAATAATTATGTCTTTGCGCCTAATGAAGTGACGAATATTCAAGATATGTTGGCAAAGGGCTTCAAATTCTGGCAGAATTACATGGAGCTGGCGAAGAAGGAAACAACAATTGTGGCCCCGCGGGAGGTACAGTGGAAACCTCCAGGTGAGGGATGGTTTAAAGTCAACGTTGATGCTAGCATTGGCCCTGACGGTGGAGGACAGGTCGGGATCATAGTGCGCAGCGATGAGGGGTCCTTTATTATGGCAACAACAAGGAAGGTCGTAAACCTCCGTCATCCCACTCTTATAGAAGGTCAAGCGGTTTATACTGGATTGGAAGTAGCGGGTGTATTGGGTCTTGACAGGATAGAAATCGAATCTGATTGCCTTCCGGTAGTTCAGTTTTTTAATAGACCCACTATGGACAGGAGTGATTTGGCCGAGATTATTGAAGATTGCAGAAACTTATTTGATAAATTCAATCAGGTTCGTGTTGTTTATGCTTGCAGAGAGGCCAACCAAGCTGCGCACGAGGTAGCCAAAATTCCCATTCCTATTGATCGTGATCTACTGATGTTTTCCTGGCCTCCTGACTGTATCAAAGATGTTCTTGAAAGGGATAGCTTATTCGGAGATGGCCCGCATCCTGATCCTGTTTGACTTTAGTTTATTTTCTTCTAGCATACCCTTCACCTTTGTGCAGTGTTATCGGGGGCGCTCTTTTTCCTATTTCTGGCTTTTTCCTGTAGCGGCAGGTTTTTCTGGAATAGGTTTTTTAATGAGGCCTACGGCGGTCCTGTATTAAGACATGCTTGTTCTCTGGTTTGTACTTCGCTGATGTAACCATCGCTCTGATATTAATACAACCATCTTTCCGCAAAAAAAAAAATAATAAATATGACGATTAAAATTATTCAAATATTATTCGGTTATTCGATAACTATCCTACTCGAGAAATTCTAAATTCAAATATTTTTAGTGCATTATTATTAGTCATGCATATTTTAAATTGAAATAAATTTGTATTATGTAGTAAATTGAATATGTTAATCCATCTAGTTTGAGAAAGTACTACTAATCCCCGCATTAAAAAAAGTACTTTTGATAGCTCTCGTAATTTTTAAAACGCTTGTACCTTTTACTGATGATCTCTATCCCTACAAATTACAATACTGCTCTCACACATTAACTACTTTCTCAATTAGTCGCACTTTTGCCCAAAATTATATTCACTCGTAAATTTTAAATGGTGCAAGGAGTATTTAGTAACATGAAGGTATTTCGAAAATATCAAACTTACTCTAACGAAATCACAACTATAACATAAATACCTAGAAAGTTATCATAATATCATAACAAAATATCCGGATCTAAGTAAGTGCTTATTAAATGGCTGCAATACTGAATACAAAATCTAAGTGTATCCCACCAACCAATATCTTCTTTTATCTGTTTTTTTTTAAGGGTACGTCGTATCTTCTTTATTTGGTCGTAGAATCAAGCGACAGTAACCTCCCTCCACGAGGAGTCCACAATTCCAATTTATTGCAACGACTTTTTCTTTTCTGCCCAAGATACTAATAAACCATTTTCTCAAACCGAGCTCGCCTCGTCCATGTGTTTGTGTCTCGCATTAACAATTGCAATATTTAGAATCGAACGACACATTTCCGACGTTATACAACAGTATTTAAGAAAGAAAAATCAAGAAATATTAAAATTTATAATTCAAGTTTAAAAAACTTATTCTCGTCAAATTTCAGTTACATTAACGTATTAAATATGTGAAAATTATATTTAGTATATCAAAATGAAAATTATATTTATAATGAACTTCACAGTTAAGATAATCAATTTTGAAAACATATTTCATAAATTTTCTACATATAAAAAAAATACAAATAGATCTAATATTACGGTAGGGTAAGGGAATTGTATGAATTCACAGGGAATTTTCTACTATATCTTAGAAGACACCTTGAAGAGTATGTACTCATATCCATATTATAAAACGTCAACATTTTTGTTAATATTTATAACTTGGCCAGTGCAAAAAGAGCAGAAGGGAGAGATTTTGTTAACTGGTAAGTTAAATTACAAAATGGTTAATTTTAATTTTGTTAATATATACATTTTTAATAATTTAAACTTAAAAATATTACAATTAAACAAATTATTAGTTACTTTGGCTGGCGTGAGTTGTATCAAATTTGTTGGTTTTTGTCGCAAAATTAACGCTAATAACACAATTAACG
>SOPF01024587.1:35322-64151 GCA_012979155.1 Hypericum perforatum | reverse complement strand
ATGGCCGCCATATTATCACAAAAGAGATTCATCGGACAAGGTGTACAGAACTTCAGCTCCTGCAGAACACTTTGAATCCAAACCAGCTCACTTGTTGTAGAGGACATGGCTCTATATTCGGCTTCTACAAATAAACGTGATTGCTTTTTGGACCTCCAGATAACAGGGTTATCTCCAACAAACATTCAGTAACTAGTTGTTAATTTGCGTAAATCACCTTTTGCTGCATATGAAGCATCTACAAAACCATAAATAGACATATTAGTGTTCTTACGCATAAGGATTCCCTTTCCAGGAGAATCTTTCAGATATCTTAATATACGATCCATAATTTGCAAGTGAAACTCTTGAAGTTTATGCATAGCTCGACTTATTAAACTCATAGCAGAAGTTATATCACGTCTGGTAATAGTCAAATAAATCAGCCTTCCTACCATTCTCTGAAATCTACCAATATCAGTAACAAGAGGATTTTCTTTAGGAACATTGTAATTTGTTTCAATAGGAATATTAGCAGGTCTTGAATCAAGTTTTCCAGATTCCTTAAGAAGATCTAAAGTATACTTCCTCTGATTCATGCAAACACCTTTGGAAGAATAAGCAAACTCAACACCTAAGAAGTACTTCAGTTTTCCAAGATCCTCAAATCTATTATGAAGATGTTGTTTAAGATGATCTATCATGCTCTTGTTGCTACTAATGACTAAAATATCATCAACATAGATTAATATAATAACTTTACCTTCAGGCTTGTCCAAAACAAATAAACTCGAATCAGAATAACACTTTTGAAAATCAATTTTCATCAACTCACTACTAAGTTTAACATACCAGGTACGAGGAGATTGCTTTAGGCCATATATAGCTTTATGTAACTTATAAACCTTTCCCGGAGCATGTGCCTTTAAACCTTGAGATAAATTTAGATATACATCTTCTTGAAGATTACCTTGTAGGAAAGCGTTCTTAACGTCCATATGCTCCATAGTCCATCCTTGATTTATAGCAACAGAAACAAGAATTCTCACAGTGTTCATCTTGGCAACAGGGGCAAAGATTTCACCGTAGTCAACACCATGAGTTTGGGTGAAACCTTTAGCCACAAGCCTTGCCTTATACCTTTCAATTGAACCATCAACATTTTGTTTAATCTTGTAAATCCACTTACTATCTATAGCTCTCTTATTATAAGGCAATTCAACAATAGTCCAAGTTTGATTTCTCGCAAGAGCATCAAGCTCTTCATTCATAGCTTTTCTCCAAGTATCAATTTTAATAGCATCTTCAAATTTACTTTGTTCACAATAAGTATAATTTTACTAATATAAGCATGATAATGAGGTTTAAGATTAGAGTAACAGAGGTAATTTTCTATAGGATAAGAGCAGTGATAAGTTTCATAGTCTCTCAACTTACAGTTGGGAACCTTATTTTTTGAAGACCTTCTTAAGTTCGCATTTGTTGTTCCATCATCTTGCACCTGCAGATTTTGATCAGAGTGATTGTTAGTACATTCTGTAGAGTGCAATTGAGAGCTGTCTAGTTCTTGAAACAACTCTTGGTTTTCACCAAGAATCTCATCTTGCTCAGTTTGACTATTATCACAGTTCTGCAGATTTGAAGATTCTGTAGTAGTCCTATTGAAGATATCTGCAGCTTTTTCTCTTTCTGCAGAAGCAGTACAATGTGCAGAGTCAGAAAAAGAACTTAATGAGCCTTGATGAGTTTGAAGGATAACAGGTTGATCAGAAAACTCTCCCTGACTTCCAAGCTCATTTTCTCTGCAATAAAAGGCTTGACTCTTAATGAATTTGACATCTCGAGATGTAAACTTCTATCCACTTTCAGGATCAAAACATTTATATCCTTTCTGAGTCTTAGAATAACCCAGAAATATGCACTTTATAGCACACTTATCAAGCTTGTCTCGTTTACCTACAGGCACATAGACAAAATAGCAACAATCAAACACACGAAGATAGGAGAGATCTGGTTTTTTCTTCAATAAAATCTCAATTAGAGCATGACCATTTGTAATAGAATTTGGAATGCGATTAATCAAATGACATGCGGTAAGGACAGCATCACTCCAAAAATATTTTTTTAACACTCATTTTGAACATCGTGGATCTAGCAACATCAAGAAGATGACGATTCTTTTGCTCGGCAACTCCATTTTGCTGAGGAGAATACACACATGAGGTTTGATGAATTATGCCTTTTTCTTTTAAAAAATATTTAAAACCTCTTGTGTACTCAGTTCCATTATCAGTCCTGAGAATCTTAATTTGCTTATCAAACTGATTTTGAACAAGACCATTGAATTCCTTAAAGACAAAGAACACTTCATTCTTGTGTTTCAATAAGTAAATCCAAGTACTTCGACTATGATGATTGATAAAAGTAACAAAATATTTGAAGCCATCATATGAAATTTTATGAGCAGACCAAACATCCGAATGAACAAGTTGAAAATTTTCATTATAAATAGAATCTGATTGAACAAAGGGAATTCTGCAGTTCTTAGCAAACTCACAGCTTTCACAAACAGATTTCAAGCTGGACATGTTTGGAAAAATTTGTGATAAAATTTTATGACTAGGATGGCCTAATCTATTGTGCCAAAGCTCAATTGAAGTCAACTCAGAGCAAGCAGTAAAAGCATTTGAACATTGATCAAGCATATAGAGACCATTTCTAGGACTTCATTCACCAATCTTCTTCCTGATGAGACAATCCTGGAATTCAACAGTATTAGCAAAAAATATAGCTAAACAATTTAGATTCTTAGTAAGTTTACATACTGAGAGTAAATTATTGGACAAGTGAGGGACAAGAAGAGAATCTTGATCATTAGAGTTCTTGAAAAAAATTACTTTGCCAGAACTACTAACAGAAATCTTAGTTCCATTGGCAACTTGAATAAAACATCTTTCAGATTGTTTAAAATCTTTTAACAATGAGAAATTCTTACTCATATGATCATTAGCACCTGAGTCAATTATCCAAGAAATTTTTTCACAAGAATCAGAATAAGTATTTAGAGAAACACCAGAGTAAGACAAGTAAAGTGTACCTTCACTGGGATTCTTCACACTCTTTGTGCTATTCTGTTGTGAGGTTTGGCTGACTTTAAAATGTTGTAAAAGACGTTGAGCAAGTTCATCAATGGCAGAAGCAGAGGAGGAAGCAGAATTTGCTGTTGAGATATTAAAGGCGTTGGTTTGCTCATTGTGACCTTTCTCCTTATGAAATTGTTTTTTGAGGTGGGGATGAAGAACCCAACATTTCTCCTTGGGGTGTCCCACTTTACTACAGTGATCACATAGAATTCCAGTTCTTCCTCCTCCACGACCTCTTGCTACAGATCAACCCCTTAAGCTTAGAAATCTTTTAGCAGCATTTGCAGATGGTTCAATAGAGCTGGTGAAACCACTGTTTTCTTCATGATGTTTCTCTTTTTGATAAGAGCTTGTAACTTTCTTCCTACTCTCCTCCTTTTGGATTCTTGCACAGACCACGTTAAGAGGAGGCAACTTTGCAGAAGTGAGAATATGCTCTCTAAGGGACTCAAATTCAGGTCCCAAACCCATTAATACCTTGAATACTTTATCTTCATCTTCTCTTTTCTTTACAATAGCAGCATCAATAGTGGCAGGTCTCAAGGTCAAGAGTTCATCCCACATAGCACGTAATTTGCTTAGGAATTCAACAAACAGTTTTGTCATCTTTGTTAAGATCAGCAATTGCCTTTTTTAGTTCAAACACTCGATAGAGATTTTCCTGATAAGAATAAAGCTCCTTAATTGAGTCCCATAGGTCTTTGGAACTTACAGAAAAATTGAAGAGGCTATGAAGCTTGATATCGATTGAGTTGATCAGCCAAGACATGATGAGGCGATCATTCATTCTTCATTCTGCATAATCAGGAGCTGCAGAGTCTGGAGCTGGAAAGCTCCCATCGATAAATCCAATCCTTCCTCGGCCACAAAGCGCAATATCCATTGCATTTGACCAGGACAAATAATTGCTTCCATCAAAGGTAACCGAGGTGATCTGAAGATCCGTATTACCCTCGAATTTAGTCAATTTCTTGAGCTGACTCATCCCTGTGCTGATTAAAGTAGCATCAGAGGAACTAATAGCTGAGTCAGCCATTATCAATGGTTTTGGAGAGTTTAACAGCAATTGATTTTAATGTATTCCTGCTCTGATACCATGTAGAAATTTGAGAGAGAATGAATTGATCTTATTAACTTAAACAGCTTACAAATGAATGGAGATTATATACAAGAAGCGAGGGAAGAAAACGAAGAGGCTACAGCAACAATAAAGGCCTCGAGAAGAAGCAAGAGAGAAAATGTAATGGGCTGCAACAGCTGGGCCTTAAATGTAAGATAACTACAACGGTAAGTAACAGCTAGTAACGGTACTAGCCGTTGGAGTGTGAAAGTGCGGGAGAGGAGAGGCCGAGGAGATGGAATTTGTTATTCAACACGTACCTCGTCACTTACTACTCTCCTCATCCTCCTATAATGGATGCCGCGGATACGGCAATCTCGGTATCAGCTGGTGCCAATAAGGCCGAGGTGGTGCCGCTCCACGTGGTGGTGATATGGACGAGAATGTGAGGTGGGCGCAGAAGCGGGGGCTGGTAACTGCGGCTGGGCACGAGGCCGAGGTTATGTCACCCAAGGAACTTTATTTGAGCTTGTTAATTGCCTACTTGAAGCTAAGTTTTCGTCGACCATCAACCCAACATGTCACACGAGTTCGCTCGATGTACCATGCTACATATACGTATTGAATCACAATCATTGATCCTTGCTTGTGTCGGGTGCAGGTGGAGGTCGATTTCATAATGAGCTTGTTCGGAAGAGTATTCATGTTGGAGCTGGAAAACTTCCAGAGGTAAATGTAGCACCATTTTTTATTGCTTCTACTAAATTCCGTGTCCTTGTTTAATTTTTAAATGTGTAATTCGAAATCTGGTTAGGGGATGCGTGCGACTGTCGACCATTGGCGACACGTCAAGACTCCCCAAGTCACTTGGGAGGATCATAAGAAACGTGGAGGAAGCAACGAGGACGAACTCCAAGCTTCTCTTGATGATAGCAATCAACTACAGTGGTACGCGCGACGTGGTCCAGACGTGCCGGAGCATTGTCGAGAAGGCAAAGAGTGGGGTCATCCAACCGGAGGATATAACTGATGCCCTGGTTGAGGAGGAGCTCGAAACGAGCTGCTGGGACTTCCCCTGCCCGGACCTGTTGATAAGGACCAGCGAAGAGTACTGGATCAACAACTTCTTGCTGTGGCAACTGGCCGACACAGAGCTCTACTTTGTGCAGACGCTCTGGCCTGATTTTGGGGAGGCCGAGTTCGTGGAGGCATGGGCCTCGTTCCGGCTGCGGCAGAGGCGGTACGGCGGGCGGGCGGGACTCGTGATCAACTTCTAGTTGCAGTTTCACCATAAGTTGATCGTGGTTGATGGACTTAATCTCTAAAAATTAGTTAACAATTTTTTTTTGATACAAGTATATTATGACAAATCCGTAGCTATAAGTAGTTTGGGCATTTTATAACTTCAAGATAGGTAACCATAACGGCATAACCTTGTCCAAGTGTTTTTTCCGTGAAGGCAGGTTTTGTTCTATTGTATTTTAGTGAGAGAGTTTTATTGAGGTTGGTAATTGCAATGTCAAAAGAAAGAATTCTGCTTTAAGTAATGGTCATCAGAATAATCAAGTCCATAATGTCCCTGGCAAAATGCAAAACTAACCGTTGCGCCAACAAACTAGCAAACCTGAGTTTTGACAAACCCTTTGTACTCAATGTCTTACAAAAACCTCTTGTGGGATCTAGGAGATAGTGGGCTCCCAAGGATGATAAGTACTAGAGTTAGAGAGAATTCTCAAGTGGAGTCTGCACTAAATGTTATTAACACTAGTGTTGAGGTGGATACTGATACTAATATAATAGATGATAGTGCGAGGTCATGATTTACTATAATTCAAACCTCGAGGGAGGAGAAACTTTCTTCCCGAGGCACTCTTCCCTTACCACAGATTTTTTTCCAAAGGATTTCCTGTGATAAGAATTTGACGAGTTCGACGATCACAATCTCACAAAAAATCGAGAAGGAACGTTGCACTAAGTAAAATGTAGTTGGCCATTAAACTTAATACTCCTTTCTCACTAAAAAAAAGTCCATCATGCACCTTATGTAATGGGCGAAACAATAATGACCGTGACTAAGAGTGAGAAAAAAATCTTTTGCTATGTATTAGTTTTTTAAGTTATTAATATTTTGCTAGAATTAGAAATGTGGAAATGAGTTTTGTCGATATATATGTATTAGTTTTTTAAGTTATTAATATTTTGCTAGAATTAGAACTGTGGTAAATCATTAATCATTTTAATTTATTTTAAAGATTTGAAAAATAAATAAGTTGGATTATTGTACCGGTATTCAAAAAAATTTGGGTAACAGATATTATATAGTTTATAATTTGGATTCAAATTTTAATTTGATTACATAAAAAATGTTTTAATAAGTCAAATAATATAAAATATGAATAATCCGAATACCAATTATTCAATGCTCTCTTTGAATCGAAACAAAGATCCCTACTCCGAAACAAATAAGGCTTTGAGAAAAGAGAACTCAACTCCGGCCAGGGCCTCCTTTTAGCCTTTAGGCTTTGTAATGGGCCGACCCTAACTCAATCCTCTTTATCCACGCATTCTTAGTTCTTCCCCGCGCCCAAATCGTAAAAAAAAAAACTTAACTCCTAGGGCACACTCTCTCTCTCTCTCTCTCTCTCTCATCCCGGAGGAGGAGACCATCAAAACAACGTCGGAGTCTTAGGAAGTCGTAAGTAGCGAGTAAAGATGAATCCATTAACGGTGGTTAAGATGATACATGACATAAACTCGAAGGAGGCGGCGCTAGGGATCTCTGACAAGGCCTCGTGGCACGCCAAGTACAAAGGCTTTGCCTACGTCTACGCCGACGGCCTCCCCTTCGACCTCACCAAAGGCAACCTCCTCGTCCTCGTGGATTCAAAAGTATGTAATATGAATCGTCCATGTTCATTATTTTAGACATCAAGAACTTTCTTGTAAACCTTGAATCAAGTACCAGGACTAGGAAATAAAATTATTGAGAGTTTTTCAATGATTAAGCTTTTCAATCAACCATAAATTTATGGTTGGAAATTCCTCACTCATCTTTATTTTATTAAAAGAAAGTTCTTTTGGTATATGAAAAAAATCAATCGTTGAATAATGCCGCTTGGTATGGGATTGACTACCATAATAAAGGTAAAACTGGCAATGAACTTTATTTTAGGTCTTGAATTAAAAATTATGAGTATAAAATAAACCATTAATTTTTTAATAGATTCAATACTTTATTGAAAATAGAAATTCAAAATAAAAATGTTTTAAGGTGTTCATTAATAAAGTTATAACCTTCACAGAAAAATTAATAAGGTTATATCTTTTGGAAAAAATACTCGGCATCCTAAGGTTGTCTTACAATAATTGATCCATTCCATGTGATTGCCAACAATCGGAAAGATTTATCCTTTAGTATGTGGAAGAGTTCTTGTTGGGAATGGATTAATTAAAGTATGGAAACTTTATTATTCAATTGTCTATTTTTGTTTTATAAATTTTGGTCATTTGAAGGGATTCTTCGAGATCCAAACTTCAGGCGGCATGATTCATGAACAAATAAATGTAATAGAATATAGCACAATATCGATTCATTTAATGTCACTGCGAATTTTGTGCATGATCGTGGAAGCATGATGCTTCCCATGCTCTAGAAATTAACTTCCTTACACTCCACATTTAAAGTTTTTTTGTTATATTATTTGGTGAATATTTTGATATGATACTTATAATTAAAAATATTGCAAAACATTTATTTATCATGTGGTATAGCAATTATACTTATAATCATGTAATTTAAAGTTCATCAAAATTGTCCACGTAGTTTTAAATATAGTTGCTCAACTAAGGGACATCATTGTTCATGCTGATGTGGCATGACAATCGTAAAAAAATAGTGCTCACTTATCTTGGATGTAAAGTTAGAAATAATATCATATCCCAATCGACCATCAGCTTATGATATTCCGTATCTCACACAAATCCCAATCCCGGAGTCCACGGTTTTAGGGAATAGATTGGGTCCTGTATGTGAAAAATACAATTTGGATTGGTTAAGGACCAAAGAGGGGTGTCCCAATATGGGAACAAACATTTGGTACTTGAGAGTTGGATTAATTTGAAGAAAATAATATCCAATGATCTCAAAGTTGTCAAGTATAATTTATACTTTTATCCAAACTAAAATATTCACCAATTATTATTTTTCTTTTTTTTAGCATAATTAACATTAATTATCTCATGTTTTAGGTAAATTTAAAATCAAAACCATAAATTTATGGTAATAGAATATACCTAGAATTTACTATTAAAGAATACACAAACGACGGCCAAAATTTAAAACTTCAACCTCTTGGTATTCCATTCCCGCTGATTCGTCTCAGTTAAGTAATTATGATGCTCGTTGTGTTTGTTACGTTGCTACTTTGTCCCAGTTAAGTTATTGATTTGTCTCACTTAAAATACTAGTTTGTGTCAGTTATGTTACTGGTTTGTCTTAGTTATGTTACTGGTTTATCTTAGTTAAGATACTGATATGTCTTAGTTATGTTACTCATTTGTCTTAGTTAAGATATTGATTTGTCTCAATTAAGATAATGGTTTGCCTCAGTTAAGAAACTAGTTTGTAACAGTTATGTTACCGATTTCTCTCAGTTAAGATACTGGTTTGTCTCAGTTAAGATGCTGGTTTATGTTAGTTATGTTACTGATTTGGGATCTTATGATGCTAGTTTGTTATATTTTTTCAGAATCTCACACGTTTTTGCAAGCCTAGTAAGATCGGGGCTATCAATGAGTTCTTGCGGATACACATCCCTACCTACAAACAAAAAGAACGAGTCAATCATATCAGAATGGCCGAATTTAGATTTCTAACATAGAAATCAACGAAACCGAATAAAAAAATATGATGTAATAAAAAACTAGCAACTCTGAATAAAAATGAGCAACACCGAAAAAAAAGCCAACAACATCGAATAAAAAATTAATGACACAAAGTTAAAAAACTAACAACACCGATTAAAAAACCAGCAACACCGAATAAAAAATCAGCAACACTGAATAAATAACAAGTAACACCGAATAAAAAAAAAAGTTACGGAGTTAAAAACCAACGATACCGAATGATCTGTGTAGACATGAATGACGATGTCATTTGTTGGTCGTCGGTGTAGACAAGGTGTTTTATCCATAAAGTTATAACCTTCACAGAAAAATTAATAAAGTTATACCTTTCAGAAAAAAAAAATACTAGGGATCCTAAGTTTAACCTACAATAATTGATCCATTCCATGTGATTGCCAACAGCGGGAAGGAAGATTTCTTGTTAGGAATCGATTAATTTAAGTATGGAAACTTCACTATTCAATAATCTGTTTTTATAAATTTTTGGTCATTTTGAAGGGATTCTACGAGATCCAAACACCATTCCGCATGATTCACAAACAAACAAATGTATTGTATATTGCACAATAATTGATCCATTAAATGTCACTGCGAATTTGATGCTTCCAACGCTGTAGAAATTAACTTCCTTACAGTCCCCGAACAAAGTTTTTTTTTTCTTATATTACTCGATGAATATTTCGATATGAGATACTTTTAACTAACATATTGCAATGTCTTTATTTTATCATTGGTATAGTAATTATATGTATAATCCCGTGATTTAAAATTTATCAAAGTAGTTCATGGAGTCTCAACTGTATTAGCAAATGTAGTTGCTCAATCAAGGGACATCATTTTCATGCTGATGTGGCATGGCACTTGTACAAAAGTGGTGCTCACTTGTCTTGGATGCAAAGTTAGAAATAATACCAATTTTCTTTATTTTTTTTAAAAAACTTTTTTTAATTATTAGGATTGTGATTTGCGTGTAATAAGTTCTTGAATGGTGTGCTTAATTAACAAAGGGATCAACGAGCTTTTGTTGCAGTGATGTCAGGGACTGCACTTGGTAGGGATGCACGTTGGGAGAGGAATAAAAGCTTAACCTTCCTCGAACTGGATGGGAATAGATTTAGTGCTGGAGAGGGGTTTCCAGCACCATGCTGGACACGCGAATTCGGTGGTCCAAACACCCAGATTCGATGGTTGTTTTTTTATTCGATGGTTTGGATGTATTTCTGATTCGATGGTATGATGTATTGTAATTCGATGGTATGGTGTGTTGTAATTCGATGGTATAAAATGTCTCATTCGATGGTTTGACATCCGATTCAATTGTTTGTATATTGTGATTCGATATTTTATATATTCTGATTTCACTGATTCGATGGTATGGTGTATTGTAATTCGATGGTGTGGTGTGTTGTAATTCGATGGTATAAAATGTCTCATTCGATGGTTTGACATCCGACGAATCACAATACACAAACAATTGAATCGAATGTCAAACTATCGAATGAGACATTTTATACCATCGAATTACAACGCACCATACCATCGTATTACAATACACCATACCATCGAATCAGCAAAATTAGAATATATAAAATATCGAATCATAATATACAAACAATTGAATCGGATGTCAAACCATCGAATGAGACAATTTATACCATCGAATCAGACATTTTATACCATCGAATCACAATACACCATACCATCGAATCAGTGAAATCAGAATATATAAAATATCGAATCACAATATACAAACAATTGAATCGGATGTCAAACCATCGAATGAGACATTTTATACTATCGAATTACAACACACCATACCATCGAATTATAACACACCATACCATCGAATCAGACATACATACAAACCATCGAATAAAAAAACAACCATCGAATCCGGATGTTTAGACCACCGAATCCGCGTGTCCAGCATGGTGCCGGACATTTAAAGTCCAGCACCAGATCCAAATCCGAACTGGATTAGTCGGTCCAGTGGACCGAAAATCAGGGTACACACCAAAAAAAAATAACAAAGGGGTGCGTGTTACCACTAGTTGTTGGACTTTTGGGTTTGCAACAATTATTATCCAAATTTGAGTACAAGCCCATTATTGGGCCCATCAGTCTTTCCAAGTGATTTGCCACTTGGAAAGGTTATGGGGTGAGATGGCATCCCATGGGCCTCCTTATAAAAAGAAAGAGAAAGCTGATGATTAGTGTCTAGTTTGCCATCCTTATCCACACGCAGAAGGGACGAATTTTGTATTAGTCCCTATAAGTCTTAGATTTTGCGAAGCAAGGTCATTTGTGGAAAATTGTTCACGTATCTGATCTGTTAGTGATCGTGGACCGACCGGTGACAATACCTTGTTGAAACGGTCCTGTGAAAATACGCTATAACAAGTAAGCATTGTTATTTATTAATGAATTTGTTCGTTAATTATAAGGATTATTAAATTATAATTATGTGTTAATTATAAGCCATTCCCTTCACTAGTTATCCTCATCTCGAGTCAACATGTCGCCTAACGTTTTTGTTGAAAAGAGGCCTGAAATGGAACGTAGAACAACTATTTTTCTATTTTTTAATATAAAATTCGAAAATTATTTTTCTCTATTAAAAAAGTTATTCTCTGTCGTATACACATTACCAACAATTTTAGAAAAAAATAAAAATAAATTTTCGTTTTAGGTGGTTATGTTTTTTTTTTGAATTGTTGGGTGCGTCAAATTAAAATCTCAGTAAAGTTTTTTTTAGTGTGATGGAAAAATATGTAGTTTTAATTAGATTAAAAAATAGTTGTGTTGATTAACGTGGAAGGATAGAAATGGCAAGGTTAGGATCCTAGACAGAACAATCTCTTGGAACAATAGCATAGAAAAAACGAGCCATAATTACAGCAAGCTGATTACAGATATGAGTCAAGGAACTTTCCACAAATCAATTTGCACCTCTATAGTACATGAACTATATTTGAGATACCCAATTGGATTAGCTAATTTGCATTCTGCCAAATTTCGGATTACTAATCAAATCAAACAATTTCACATGAAAGGGGAGGATGCAAGAAGGTAGCTCAAAATTATAACAAACAAAATTACAAGTGCTTAAGCATGAACGAACCTTAACTTTTCACTTGCGCCTGTGTTCATCTTTTTTTCTGTGCAAAGGACATTTGTCTCTAAAACTCCTATTTTCATCATCTTTAGGCTTGGATTCATTTCTCTGCCGTTTTTCCCTTCTACTTCAGGATTTTCATTCCCTCATCTATGTTGTAGCTCATTATCATCTATTCTCTTTGATATGATTTTTTCTCTCCTCCACTCTTTCCCTCCGTGCTTCAGGTCATATTCATCATCTACATGTTTACTCAATCTCCTTTCCTCTACCTTATATGCTTTATCCTTGGACTTGCGCTCAAATTCCTTCTCAGCTTTTAGTCTAAAACCATCGTCCATATGCCTTCATGATCTCTTATCCTCCTACCTACATGCTTCTCCTCTAGATTTTTCCTTTAAGTCAACATCTTCATGCCTACTCGGGCTCCTCTCAGCCCTTCCACGATCTCTGTCTCTCGACTTTGGTCTAAAATCACCCTCCTCGCGCCTACTCACTTGCTTCCTCACATTGGTTTTGTCTTCCAATTTCTTGTCATTGAACGTCATTGATCTCTTGTCCTCATTCCTAACACCATCTTTAAAATCATCTCAAAATCTACTTTCCTTCTTTTTGGAACATCAAGATCAGAAACCCCCATTTTGAATCCCCAACACCCAATCCAGTGTTACTAGCTCTCTACATAAGCATCATACTATAGTAAGTAGCACCATGTTTGTCATAATTAAAAAAATTCAACTAGTCAAACCAAGTATAATAAGCATCACACAGAAAATTCTGGAGAATTAAATATCCAGGACCTAATACTAAATATACCAGGTCGCATACCGAATACATCAAGATAGAACAATCCTAGACTGCGAATCTTGATCAAACTAAAGTTGCAGTTTATTCCTTGTAAAGAATAGAAAACTCGGACCCTTCGTGACTAAGACAAATTGGTTCAGATCATATTGATCTAGATCACTAATTTCTAAGCTTAACAATTCCTCGCTACAAACAAGCCTCAACAAGAATACAACTACGAAATACATAGTGTCATCACTGCAACGAAAAAACTCGGCGGTACGTGCTTACCTGCTAGTCATGGGAAAACTTGCAGCCAGCACCACGGGTACAATTGCCCCTCTGGAAAGCGTTGAAGACCCCACAGGCATTTCGCTTGCGTATGTCTCCTCCTTATCCTCTTGTAGTGCTAACATGATCGACCCTAGAAACCCAGCCCAGGATCTACGCTCCCTTCAAGTTATCTAACAAACCAAACTCTAATAAGTAAAAAAAATACAAACAAACGCAGAGGAAAGCGAGACAGAGAAGGAAGGTGAGGCAGGAACCAAGTAACTAACCTACAGCGAGAGTCGTGCTCTTCTGATCCTTGTAAGCAACGAAGGCAAAAGCCTTGGACTTCCCAGTGCCCTTGTCATATACCAGATTGACATCGACAATCTCCACGTACTGAGAAAAGACGGCGAGGAGATTGCCTTCAGTGAGGTCGAAGGGGAGGTCGTCGACATAGCCGTAGGTAGAGCCCTTGTACTTGGTATACCATGAGGCCTCTTCGGAGATCCCTAGCGTCGCCTACTTGGAGTTTATGTTATGTATCCTCTTAACCAGCGCTAACGGATTCATCTTTTCTCGTTGCTTGCTCACTTCCTACTTCTACGGTGTCGTTTATGGGTCTCTTCCAAAATCAGAGAAGGAATCGAGCAGGTTTTTGTAGATTTGGAGGCGTGGAAGAACTAAGAATGCATTGTTAAAGTGAATTGAGTTGGGCTCGGCTTATTATAAAGGAGCTAAAGCCTAAAAGAAGGCCCAACGGGAATTGACTCTTTTGTCAAAGCCTTACTTGTTTCGGACTCAACCATGACACAAGCAAGGCTTTGAGAAAAGAGTCAATTCCAGTTGGGGCCTCTTTTTAGGCTTCAGCTTCTTTATAATGGGCCAAGCCCAGCTCAATCCACTTCAACAACGCATTCTTAGTTCTTCTGTGCCCCTAAATTAACAAAAACCAGCTCGATTCCTTCTCTAATTCCGAAGGAGGAGGAGACCCATAAATGGCATAGTAAAAGTAGGAAGTGAGCAAGCAGCAACTGAAGATGAATCTGCTAACGCTGGTTAAAAGGATACAGAACATAAACTCGAAGCAGGCGATGTTAGGGATCTCCAAAGAGGCCTCGTGGCACGGTAAGTACAAGAGCTCTACTTACGTCTACGTCGGCAGCCTCCTCGCGGTCTTTGCTCAGTACGGGGAGATCGTTGATGTTAATCTGGTAAGCGACAAGGTTACCAAAAAGTTCAAGGATTTTGCCTTCATTGCGTACGAGAATTAAAAGAGCACCACTTTCGTTATAGGTTAGTTACTTGGTTCCCTGCTTACCTTCTTTCTCTGATGCGCCTTCCTTTGTGTTTATTTTTTTTTACTTATTAGGGTTTGGTTTGTTAGATAACTTGAACGGAGCATAGATCCTAGGCTGGGTTATTAGGGTTGATCATGTTGACAACTACAAGAAGAAAGAGGACGAGGACGAGAAGGAGAGACGGCATAAGCGGGAGGCACGTAGGGTCTGCCCACTTTCTAGAGGGGCGATTGTACCCATGGTGCTGACTGCAAGTTTTTCCATGACGAGCAGGTAAGCACGTAACGCCGAGTTTTTCCGTTACAGTGATGACAGTGTATTTCTTAGTTGTATTCATCTTTAGGCTTGGTGTTGGGAGGAATTGTTAAGCTTAGAAATTAGTGATGTAGATGAATATGATCTGAACGAATTTGTCCTAGTCACAAAGGGTCTGAGTTTTCTATTCTTTACAAGGAACGAGCTGCAATTTTACTTTGATCAAGATTCGCAGTCTAGTATTGTTCTCTCTTAACGTATCTGGTATGCTAGCTTTATCGACTTGGTATATTTAGTATTAGGTCCTGGGTACTTAATTCTCCGGAATTTTTTGTGTGATGCTTATTATGCTTGGTTTTACAAGTTGTTCTTTTTTTAATTATGACAAACATGGTGTTACTTACTATTGTATGATGCTTATATATAGAGCTGCTAACACTGGCTGGGGTGCTAAAAATTAAAAATGGGGGTGTTCCGATCTTGGTGGTCCAAAAAAAAAGGGAAAGTTGATTTTGGGATGATTTTAAAGATGGTGTTTGGAATGAGGACAAGAGATCAATGGCGTTCAATGACAAGAAATTGGAAGACCAAACCAATGTGAGGAAGCAAGTGAGCAGGCATGAGGAGGGTGATTTTAGACCAAAGTCAAGAGACAGAGATCGTGGAAGGGATGAGGAGCCCGAGTAGGAATGAAGATGTTGACTTAAAGGAAAAATCTAGAGGAGAAGCATATAGGCAGGAGGATAAGAGATCGTGAAGGCATATGAATGATGATGTTAGACTGAAAGCTGAGGAGGAATTTGAGCGCAAGTCCAAGGATAAAGCATATAGGGGAGAGGAAAGGAGATTGAGTAAGCATGCAGATGATGAGTATGACCTGAAGCACGAAGGGAAAGAGTGGAGGAGAGAAGAAAGCTTATCAAAGAGAACAGAGGATAATGAGCTACAACATAGAGGAGGCAATGAAAATCCTAAAGAAATAAGGAGAAAAAGAAGGAGACATGAATCCAAGCCTAAAGATGATGAAGATTGGAGTTTTAGAGACAGATGTCTTTCATACAGAGAAGTAGATGAACACAGGCGCAAGTGAGAAGTTAAGGTTCATTCATGCTCAAGCACTTGTAATTTTGTTTGTTGTAAAATTAGGGAATTGTGGAAGCTGGAGTTTTTAAGCTATCTTCTTGCGTCCTCCCCTTTTGTGTTAGATGTGATTTAATTTGATTACTAATTCAAAATTTGGTTAAATGCAAAGTAGTCAATCCAATTGGGTGTCTCAAGTAGTTCATGTATTATAGAGGTGCAAATTGATTTGTGGAAAGTTTCTTGACTCCTGCCTATAATCAACTTGCTGTAATTACGGCTCGTTTCTTGAGCAGGTATTTCGCAGGTATTTCGTAGTTGTATTCTTGTTGAGATATCGTTAAATTAGAATAACATTAAATTTGAATTCCATATCTTCTTGTCTTTATAGTATATAATGCCATTAAACTACTACCTATTTGACTTTTTTTAAAAGCCTTTTGGCTTGTTATGCTCGCTCATAAATGTAAATAAAGGAATATTTTTAAAATGCAGCTGCCGATCTAGTTTGCTATTCGACCATGTGGTTTTTGAAAAAAATAAACAAGTTGGGGACTAAAATGATAATATGTCAATATAACACGTAAACATAAATTTAACCCAATCATTTGCCACGTATGACCAGATACAACATCGTTTGAACATGTGTGGTCGGATAGCAAACCTAGACCTGCCCAGAAAAAAGCTAGTATACTACATTGTACCTAATTCCAAATTTGAAACCATATGGTCCTTTTTATGAAAAGGTGAAACCACATAATACTAAATATGACTTAACCCTTTTTTAGACCACCCGCAATGACCGGGGTATGCGGCCCCGGTCCGCCAAATGACAGGTCGCCCAATGGCGAGCCGAGCGCCTCGCTGACACGCGAGGTGCCTTTGCGTGTCAGCGAGGCATTCTGCATCTTTTGCTCAGCGTGGCGAACTGGGATTTGGCCACGTCGCCCAGTCAGCTTAGTCAGCCTTTTTTTTTCAATTGAAAAAAATGAAAAATAATTGGAAAAATTGTAAAAATTCTCTTATCATTTCCAACTATTCTGTTTGGTAAACAATTTTATTATGAGTTTTGATAGTTTTACACAAATTTTTGAATCCAAATAACTAATTTTTTGGGTTAAAAAATTGTAAAAAAATTATTTATATCATTTTCCAAATTAAGTATAAATTATATATTTTTTAATATTTTTAATAATTTTATATAATTAGTTTAGTACAATAATCTCAATTGTAATGTTTAAATTTTGACATTTGAGATAAATTATGTAGTTTGATGTAAATATGTAATTTGTTATAAATTATGTAATTTAATGTATTAAACTGTAATTTAATGTGAATTATTTATTATTATGTAATTTGATGTAAATTTAGTATCTTGCTGTAATTTAATGTAATTTATGGAATATAATATAATTTGATGTTATAAACTTTAAATCATAAATCCTAAACCCTAATTCTAACCCTTCCCCCTTCCCCTTCCCCTTCTCCTCCCTAAACTCTAAACCCTAAACCCTAATTCATGCACTTATATATTTAAAGAACATATTATATTTAATTGAAAAACTTATGTAATTATGTAATTGTAATAAAGGTGTGGTCCACATTTTTTGTAAAAAGGTGTGGTCCAAAATTATTTGAAAATTCTATAAATAGATCCAACCTTCCTCATTATTTTTCACACCCACTCCTCTCCTCTCCTCTCCTCTCCTCTTTCTAATTAGCATGACCACGTCATTGTTGGAGATGATGGTCAATGAGCATTTTCGAGCTAAGAAGATCAAGGAGACCTACGACATGTCCATTATGGCATGGCACTTGGACCCGTAGAATGAGACCTTCCAAAGCTTTTATGCCGCATTCTGCATCCTATTTGCTACAGAAAAATAAATACGGAGCCCAATTGGTACGAGATACTCGAGCTCACCAACTCCGCCAGGCCACACTTTTGCCAATGCTTATTAGTTTAGAATTATTGTACAAATTATGCAATTTATGTTTTTTAAAATGTCATTTTTTCTAAGTTTTCATGTAATATATTTCCAACTTCATAAATTTTCATTTGAAAAAATGAGCTTATCAAAATGAAATTTATTGTTTTCGAAGTTAAACGAAATAATATTCAAGTTTAATGCAATAAACTGAATTATAAAAAACTGAGCTGAAAAAAAAAAGGAATATTATTTTTATTAATCAATCTACTATACAATCTATTGATACACTGTATAATTAGTTAATTTTTTTTTTTGGAACTGTATAATTAGTTAATTGCCGTGAGGATACTAGACATTAAATAGAAACTACTAATTAGGAAACTGACCAAATATTTATGGAAGAGAGAGGCAACTCCACATTCATTTATTGCACCCAATTAGTTTCTATTAAACAAACAAATAACTCAAGCTTGGTTGCAATACGAAATATATAAATCAGCATTCTTTCAAAAAATATTTTAACAAAATTTATTTATTACGTCTATTTCATATGTATTTAAAATCATAAAATAAATAAATATTATGTCCAATATTTTGATAAGAAAAAAACAATTATCCCGTTTACTTGTACAAGAATGGCCAAGTCAGCGGCATTTATTGTAGGTGTAATTGTAAAACCAAATTAGTCTTTCCCTATTATTTTTTTCTAAAGAGTCTTTCCCTATTATTGGACCATGCAAAATGCGACTTGTATTTTATACTGACATTTTTTGGATGTTTGAAATGTTATACTCGAATGATCGTGAATGTTCAAATAGTCTATTTATATACGTTATAACAATTTCAGTTGATGATTTAGTTTTGCATTTCAATGACATATTTAAGTACATTTAAATAATTTAGTCAATTATATTCGAATAATTTTTTCAAACAGAATTACTCAATCTCGCATGCAAAATCCGACCTCGGTGCCCTGAAGGTGTAAAAAAGAGAGTGTGGCCTCCACATTCATTTTTCTTAATTATGTTCTCTCTAAAATGTCGTACTCTCCCACTTGTTAGTCTTCGCTGTCTCTACTCCATCTTCTTCCTCAACTTTATTCCCCAACTATCCCAAAGATCGAAACTATTGACTATAGAGTTTCCATGTTAGGCCAACAATCATAAAGTTCATATTCTGTCACTTTGGTTAACAAATGTGGAGGCTCGCTTAAAACCAGTTAATTATTGTCGTTCTTCAAGACAAACACAAAAAGCAGAGTCCGCACACACGAGGAAAAACAACAAAACTAATGCTGCATGGAATGAAGGATATGGAAAGGTTTTACTTCCAACAATGTGTACCTTGAAGAGTTGAATCTTTCAGCTCAAACTGTTGCCGAAGTCCAGCTACCTGATTAACCTGTTATGTAGACAAGCAGTTTGCTGTTTATTTATATGCACAATTAAACATAGCCAAGTGCAAGGACATTCATTAACCGCAAGAAAAAGCAACGGCATTGCATCACGTAGAATGAACATGGGTACACAGGAATGACAACCCTCAATCAATTCAGTGAGAACCATTTTTGTGCCAAGGATATTTCTCCTTCCGCAGATTCAAATAATTATTACAGCAATACCAAAATAACGGTTGTTCAAAGAAAAACACAACCATACCTCCAACTCAAGTTTCTTCTGAACAGCTGCGAGGGATTTAGCCAGATCAGTATTTGCATTCTGCAAACACGCCGAACTTTAGAAACATTATTCTGATGAAATTACAAAGAGAAACTACTGGTAAACAATTTCTGTTGAAATCTTTAAGAAAGAAGTCAATGTACTTCGAGTCTAGTGAGCTTGGCCAGGGCTTCATTTCTTGTAGTATTATGCTTCTGCTTTTCCAACTCCACGGCTTCCATTGTTTCAATCATTGTAGTATGCAGCTCTGAAGCCTGAGAACAGGAAGAATAACAAATTTTAAATTCAAAACAGATGCCTTTTTGTGCTAAATAATGCAAAATGAATGCTACAAAACAATTCAAAAAAGGTTGAGCAACATTTACATGCCACGAGAAAAAATATATACATCGTTGAGCTGGTTCAGATATTGAAATTACTTCAAGGAATGACATGGAGTGCTAAAATCATAAGCATTCCACTTTCCATGCCACGCAATCCTTAACCAAGTTGTTGCATACATGCTGAACTTGCACAATAATGCAGTTAAGGAAACCATACAAGGTTTGATTGAACAATGAACATGCAACAATTTCTGATATATAAATATCAAAATGACCTTTTTTGCAATTTTGACCATTCTTGATTAAGGATATCAAGTTGACCACAGTAAAACCAACAATTGAAAACCAAAATGAGATATTATCTCAACAATATGGACACCCAGTTGAGAATAGAGAAGCCTAAGTCAAGATCATAAATGCCTAAATGGATAGCATAATATATATTTATTTCAAGATAACAAAGCTGCACTTCAAACCAATAAAACGTATAGAAGTAGCAAACAACACAATAACAGATGGAACTTGTTTGCCAGTACCTCTTGAACTTGCTGCTTCGCATGCTCTTCGAGCATTTTCTCCAAGCTTAGTTTCTCACCTTCTAGTTTGGCAACCATATCCTCGCGTTCTTTGATGGCTTCGACAGCCTTTGCTGCTGCTTTCTCAGCCAGTAATCTCTTTCTCCTTTCCCTTTCCCTTTCCCTCCCACTCTCAGTCAGACGACGAACCGGAATCACTATCTGAATCAGATTCCTTTGTCGGAGAAGAATCCCTTATCATATCATCTAAAACAGAACTTCTTGAGATAGCACTAGACTCGCGCTTTCCCATTAGATTACTCGCAAGAGAATCATGCACATTGTTGGCCAATTCCTCGGCATCAACTCTTCCATCACCTTCTCCTTTAGAAACCTCCACCAGAGATTGCCCTTTGTTATCCTCCAGGCTCCAGCAAACTAATATCTCGAGGAACACCAACTGTAACATCCCCCTTGCTCTCTTCTTCAACCTGGGTGCTCCTCTCTTTTTCCACCAGACCAGTATCTACATCCTTACTCACCAGCACCTTACCATTTCTAATCAAATTGAAACTCGAAGACCTAGCAGATGACCCAGACTCCTCCCCATCGCTCGGCTTCTCATTCAACTTACCCCAACCGCGTTATCCAACCTCTTCTTGGGCTTCACATCCTCAACACTTTTACGACTCCCCTTAGCAACCGTCCTCTTCCCATCCACTTGCCTCCCGACACCAACCTTCTTCAATCCACGGATCGCTGGCTCCGCACCACTCCTCGGGGAAGGCGCACTCGGCACAGGACTACTAAGCAGCTCAGTCCAATCACTAAGTAGGCTTAGGCTTGGGCGAAGACCTCGGAAAATCAAGAATCTCTTTCCCTCCACCGCCAACACTCCTACTAACATCCGCCTTCCCGAGAACATTTGCATTATCACGCAGAACGACAGCATTCAGATCAGAGCTGAACTTCCCTTGGTTCTCTACACTAGTAGCGGTTACCTCGCCGGATTTCTTCTTCAACTGATCCTTCAACGACAACGGCCCGCCCCGCCCTTGACCGACGATACCGCAGCGAGGCTTCCATCCTCGGATCGGGTTCTCTCGTCCTTCTTCAACGACTCTGCCGCTTGTTGATCAAAATCTATATTAATCCGCATCAAAAATTTTCACTAGAATTAATTGCAAAAGAAGACCTAACATAATAAAACCCCTAAAAAGACAAAATCGAAAAAAGAAAAAGAAGCGTCACCTGTTCGAAGAAGGTCTCGGCGACTTTGAGCTTAGAAGAGATCCAATTCGCCATTTTTTCCGTTCCTTTTGGAGAGCAGAAGTTACCGGCTCATTTATTTATTTACTGTTTGCATTAGGTCTTTTTTGTCTTCTTGATTTTTCTTCGCTTACTTCCTTTTCACGTTAAAATGAGAGCTCGGGGATGGACGACGGAGGCGCAGCGGAGGAGACGAGAGGGAGCGGGTGATGGAGTGAGCCGCTAGCGTTACGGGACGGTCAGGCGACTGACGCCGCGTCCTATTGGTTATATCAGATTCTAAGATCGTGCCACGTGTGCATTTGGTGGATCAGCGGACGACAGCTCCGGGCTTATGATCCCACCCAACATCAAATGATGGGTATTAAGACCATCTGGATTTCTTGTTGGGATTCCTCTTTAATTGGAGAGTGTTGAAAAATTCTAAATATTTTTTGAGGAGTTTAGAATTTTCTAGAATAATTCAGATAATTCTAGAGAGGTGTCGAACTATCTAGAATTTTGTAGAAGAGTGTAGAATCTTCCGGAACATTTGGAGATGTGTAGAATCTTCCGGAATCCTATGAAAGAGTGTGGAAGGTAATGGAAGGGAGTAGAAGAGTGTGGAGATTCCTAGAGTGTATGGAATATTCTAGACTGAAAGAGTGTAGAGATTTCTAGAGTGTGTGGAGCATTCTAGAGAATCAATATCCACCGTTGGATAGAATTAATCTCCACCGTTCATTGAGGAGGTGGAGTAGTATAAATGGAGATAGGAGGCTTCATCCCTATTTGATCCAAGATAAAAGGTGGATCCACATCTTAGAGTGAGAGAGGTCGAGAGTCTCTTCGATGAGAAGAGATCCCCAAGCTTGAGTGAGTCACCATAGGGTGAGATGAGAGATAGCTTGGGAAGTTGTTGTCCCCAAGTGTGAGTGGGTCACCATAGGGTGAGATGAGAGATAGCTTGGGAAGTCGTTGTCCCCAAGCGTGAGTGAGTCACCATATGGTGAGATGAGAGATATTGGGAAGTCGTTGTCCTCAAGCGTGAGTTAACCATCGTAGAGTTAGTCAATTTTGTAAGTACATCCTTGTAGCTCTATTATTCTTCTTATATAGTGAAAGAATCTCCTTATTGAAGAATTATAGTCGTGTGCTCCCAAGTACCTATCTTAACTTCACGAGTCGGGAAAGAAGAGAGAGTTTTCCCAATAGTGGTATTAGAGCTGTGATTCATTCGGAGTCAACAAAGATTAAGATGTAGGATGTTACTCATGATGGAGAACGTTATGTTCATGGATGAAGGAGAGCCTCAAAGGTATAAAGAAAAGTGGAGAAGATCCATGCAAGGAGATACTTTTGGAAGCATGGGCAAGGTTGACTAACACTTTAGGTAAAAAGGCAAAGGGGAAGGCTCGAGAGAAGCAGCTCGAGGAGGCGAGAAGGCTTGCTTTGTTGCAGAAGAAAAGAAGAGTCTTGAAGTTTGAAGCCTACTATTAAGGATCCGGTTTGCGATTACACTTCAATTAACTCAGGAAAGGGAGATTTGTTGGGATTCCTCCTTAATTGGAGAGTTTGGAAAATTCTAAATATTTCTAGAGAAGTTTAGAATTTTCTAAAATAATTTGGAGAACTCTAGAGACGTGTAGAACTCTCTAGAATCTTGTAGAAGAGTGTGGAATCCTCTGTATGTGTAGAACCTTCTGGAACCCTATGGAAGAGTATAAAAGGGAGTAGAAGAGTATGGAGATTCCTAGAGTGTATGGAGCATTCTAGAGTGAAAGAGTATAGAGATTTCTAGAGTGTGTGGAGTATTCTAGAGAATCAATCTCCACCATTGGATAGAATTAATCTCAACCGTGCATTGAGGATGCAGAGTAGTATAAATAGGGGTAGGAGGCTTCATCCCTATTTGATCCAAGATGAAAGATGGATCCACCTCTTAGAGTGAGAAAGGTCGAGAGTCTCTTCATTGAGAAGAGATCCCCAAGCTTGAGTGAGTCACCATAGGGTAAGATGAGAGATAGCTTAGGAAGTTATTGTCCCCAAGTGTGAGTGAGTCACCATAGGGTGAGATGAGAGATAGCTTGAGAAGTTGTTGTTCCCAAGCATGAGTGAGTCACCATATTGTGAAATAAGAGATATAGAGAAGTCGTTGTCCCCAAGCGTGAGTTAACCATCTTAGAGTTAGTCAATTTTGTAAGTATATCCTTGTAACTCTACTATTCTTCTTATATAGTGAAAGAAATTATAGTCGTGTGTTCCCAAGTGCCTATCTTAACTTCATGAGTCGGGAAAGAAGAGAGAGTTTTCTCAATATTTCTGCCCCCGCTATAGTATACTCTTTGGGCGTCACATCAGTGTGTATTTGCTCTCAGTTTTTTAGCCCATATCTCTGTCCCTGCTATAGTGTTCACAAGTTAGGGACACTTCAGGGAGTCAATTAGAGTCGATAATTGGTGTTGAAAATGCTAAATTTGATTAGACTAAAATGAACAAAAATGAATCAAACTAGATCGGGTGGACTCAGATGTGAAAATTGGAAGCACGGAGATCGGATATCACCATTTTAAACCATAGGGACCCTATCTGGGAACGAGTTAAACCAAGGAGCCCTAGGTGGACTTTTCCCTTTTTTATTTAGTGTTTTCGAAGTTACACGAAAAAATACTCGAGTTTGATAGAGTTAGCTGAATTTTAAAAAAAATAGAGCTAATAAAAAAGATGACGTGGTGCCTAGGGCATGGCACTATAGCGAGTGAACCACTGTGAGCTGAAAACTAAGAGCAGGGGCACGGCTGACATGACGTCTAGGACGTGGCACTATAGCAGGAGCATGTAAGGGTGTCCAAATGGTATTTAGTATTTGGTATTTGGTATCTCGAGATCGGTGTTTCGGTACTCAGGATTTAATTCGGTATGGACTTTTAGAAAACTTTAGTGAATTTTGGTATTTGGTATAATTTTGGTAATACCAAAAATACCGAATGATTAAAATGTAATTTTCCAATTAAAATTACCCCTCCCCTTTACAAGCTGTAACGGAGACGCCTACCCTCCCCTTTAAACAAACAGACTTAGACGCCTACCTCCCCTTTGAATAAACAAAATTTCCTCTTCAACCTTCCTCTCTGTGACTCTTTCATCGCCAAAAATATTGGATACTCGATCCCTTCCCCTCCTGGGCAATCATCTACGACAGGGTATGGCTGAAAAGAAGGTGCACTTTGTTGGTATGGATAGTAACAATCAAATCACTTAACCCTTTCACACAGTACATATAAGATGCACACAAATAAATACCAAGGTCAAAAAAAATCAACCAATATAAGATTATCCATTTGTATCATCAAGAAAGGTACAAAAATCCTTATGAATCTTCGAACAGATCTAATATGATCCAGACAAAAGTGACATAGACTGTGAAAGTAAAGCACAAAACAAACAGAAAATGCAAGCATGGAACGGAAAACCACACAAGAATCGAAAGGAATGACGACCAGAAAAAGGCAATGCCATAGCCAACACGAGGTCGTCGCCGAAAACAGAGACAACCAAAGGGAGGTCCACAGTGACCAACCCCTCTGGGCACCGAAAGAAATCTCCCTTGGGACTCCGATTGAAGCGCCAGCACCTGAAGAGAGGCCAAGGCAGCCTGTGGAGATCACAACTAAAATGCTGTAGAGGCGAGAGCTAAGGCGGAGGCTGAGGGAGCTCGACCCTGGAGTTCAAAAGCACACGAGGGGGTTCTTAGTCGAGAAGTCATGTGCTTGAGTCAAGCTCCGAGTCTGACGATGAGGCCGCCAGATTCGGGGAGGAGATGAGGAAGACTAAGGACGGAGGACTGAGGATATGGATCTGTGCTGGCCAGATCTAAGTTCGAATGAGAGAAGAACTGAGGGGAGAGGAGACTAGGGCTGAGGAGGACTGAGGACGGGAAAGGAGACTAGGGCTGAAGAGGGCTAAGGACGGGAGGGGCAGGACGAGGGAGGAAAGGAGTTGGGGAAAGCGACGGCGGCCAGAAAAAGAGGAAGGGTAAAAAATCGTAGATAAATTTCACAAAAGGAAAGAGAGTTCTACTCTCTAGAAAATAGAGAAAGTAAATTTTTTCTTTGAACCGGATTCTGGTATTAATAACGGTTGGCGGTACTAAGGAGTATAATAGCTACTATTCATAATGTGATATTGCGTAAATATTTATTCGGTGTATATCATTATAAATATTGAATTGATAATATTTATATTAATAAATTGTATTATTTTTTTCGACACATATTTTAAAAGAATTTTAATGTCAAACACACGAAATCATGATTATGATCAGAATTTGTGACATTTTGATAAATCGTGGTGCATAAGTTATGGTGCATACCACGATTATGATCAGAATTTGTGATATAAGATACGTACCATAAAACAAAATAGATGGTAAAAACTATGTTGTTCTGTTGAGATATTTGGTTAACTCACAGAGTATTATATATAAGAAATTCAATTTTATCATAAATACTAATATTAAATATACATTAAATGTTAATAACATTTTACTATTTTTAATTTTTTTATATCAAAACTTAATATCCTACTACATATTACAAACAAGAAAAAGTAGGACATGCGAAAACAGTAAAACGCATGGAATTGAAAGCGACGTGATTTCCATTTCGTCCCGAAGTTTATTGGACAACAAATAAAGAAAGAAGAATATGTGACAGACAAGTCGTTACCATGTTTAGCGGAAGCAACATGCCCCGTTTCGTTAAGACGAAAAAGAGCAAAAGTAGTTTTTAAAAACGGCATTGGAGATGTCTAAAAAGTAATCCCCATCATAGGGATTATTTATTGACCATTAGATTAAGATTTTAACTTTAAAATTTTAATCTGATAGTTATTAATGGTTGAGGGTATAAATTGGTATTAAATAATATATATATATATATAATTACCTAATTCAACCGAATTAATCTCCCCTAATTCTCCAAAAACTAAGCCTATAGTTAATGTGCTCCTTATCAATTCCCCCTTCCTTAGCCACCAATTAATTATAATCACTCCTACGTCGCCACCAATTAATCGTAATCATAAACCTCCTCCCAATTCATCACCGTGGTGGTCGCCTCCAATTAATTAATTATAACCTCCAATTAATTATAACCCCCGCGCCTTTTCCACCAATTAATTATAATTCCCCGACCCCTAAAATTATTACTACCGTCGTCGACACAAATTAATTATAAGCTCCCTTGAAATCATCACCAGTGTCGCCACGGAGACGGGGAGCCGTTCAACGGAGTGCTCGACGTCCTGTCAAAACCGTGTGCCAAAATGTTGGTACCTGTTGGTCGCAATATTGGTGAGTAGCTTCATATATTTGATTTTGTAGAAGTTGGTTGCGATGTTGGTATCTGTTGGTCGCAATGTTGGTAACTCTCATATGCAATGTCGGTACATGTTATATGCAATGTCGGTAGCTGTTATATGCAATGTTGGTACATTTCATATGCAATGTTGGTACATTTCATATGCAATGTTGGTAACTGTCGTATGCAATGGTGGTACATGTTATATGCAATATCGATACCTGTTATATGCAATGTTGGTACCTTGCATATGCAATGTTGGTAACTGTCATATGCAATGTTGGTACTTGTTAACCAAAGGGCTTGTAGCCTAGCGGTATAGGTGTTGCCTCCTTCAAAGGAGGTCCAAGGTTCAAACCTTGGCTTGGGTGTAAAAAATTTGTGGTGTTAAATTGGGGTGTTTACTTATCAAAAAAATGTCGGTACTTGTTATAGGCAATGCTGGTTCTTTTATATGCAATATTGGTACTGTTGCTCAGTGATAGTGGAAGAATGGATGCAGATGGTTATTATTTCGACGAAGGAGGAGGAAAAGCAGAGCGTTATTGGTTACGTGGGGGTATAATTTTTTGAATGAGATAACTTTTTCTAAAAATCGTGGGAGATATTATTTTATAGATTTAATTTTTTGAATGATTTGGTAGTTACATATTTTGTAGCAAAATTTCAGGGATTACATATCTTCTTTAATGACTTCCTATTTTAGTGCAAACAAGTAAATACTATTATATCCTTATAACATATAATCCCCATGGTGGGGATTACAAGCTAATCCCCATATAATCTGGACTCTTAAAAACTAATGCAACAATGTTAGCTAAATTTTGTTTCCATTTTTTTAATGCGGGCCGTTGGATTAAAAATGGTTGATCTGATGGTGGAATTGATTCTGCACTGGTCGAAAAGTACACTCAACACTGAAACTTTCACGTAAAGCAATTCGTAATTACTATATACAAATTGGTATACTAGTATGGATAGATTCAAATTTTTATATTTTAAAATAAAAATATTTATGTACTTATGCAATTAATAAAAAATTGTGAAAAAATAAAGTAATCAATATCAATAACACAAACTCTCTATTTTTACTAAATATATATCCATAATTGTTTTGGATCAATTGCCCCATGTACCACCAGATACATATGTCCGGGATACCAAGGAGTAGTTAGACGTTACTAATATAGTGGATTTCAAAACGTAGCTTAGATGAACGGGCACAAGTTTACTAAAACCACTTAGTGTTTGAGTATTATTATGTCTAACTAACTAATGTTGAAGATAAATAAATTATTTAAAAAATAACAAAGTTTTCATAACAAACATTTTGCATATGTGATATTTTAATGACTCAAAACACTGAGACATTTTGACTAAACTAAAATAATATATTTTTTCTGAACGAACCAGCATTAGTAGGTGGTGAACAATTTTGTAAAAGGTTTAGTTCCAAAAAGAGCTTTCAAGTTCTACTCGTTGTTCCTATGATAAAAGTGAGAAAATGGTGTCCGGTTTAATTAAAGTTAAAAGAATCTGGTCGGGTATCGAATGAGGAGGCTGAGACACAAGACAAGGCCCATAGTTGGTGTGGAAGAGGCCCGGAGGGTATCTGTTAATCCAATGAACAAGTCCAAGCCCACCTGTTGGAGTGAAAAGATTTTGTACTTCAACACCATTAAAGGCTATTGTATCATAACCACTTGGTGATACTTGTAATCCGCATATTCACTAAATTCAGTGCCCATTCGTAATATATTACAATAAGTGAACATAAACATGAAAGAAAACTCAACACTTAAATCATGAGCTAATAAACTCTCTCTGGGGGGACTAGACCCTTGCATGGCTATGCTGGCCCTCCCATGTTCTGTCCAGC
>SOPF01024587.1:0-34922 GCA_012979155.1 Hypericum perforatum | reverse complement strand
TGTTTCTTCCTCCCTTAGGTCTCCCTTTTCCCTTACTATTTATCATTTTTCCCTTTACCTTACCTAACTCTATAACTCTAGATCTTCCTCCATGTTACCCTCATTTACTTCCCCTGGGGAATATTCCATCTGTCCTTGTCGTCTGCCAGGATATCTACTAATGGATCCTAAAGTTGGGTTAAATGCTGAGAAACATCCTGATGATTCAAACCTGGCTCTACAGAAGTTTGGCCCGAGCATCTCGCTAGAACCTGATCCTGAATCTGAGTCTGGTATCCTGAAGTTATTACTTTTAGGTAAGCTTCTCACAACTCACCCTTTTCATCTTCCTGTGGTGAAAGCTAGTGTGGAGAAATCTTGAGGTATTAAAGAGAACAATTTGGTAGTCTGTGAACTAGCCCCATGTATCTTCTCTTTCTCCTTCCAGAACGATGAAGATCAAAATAGAGTCCTCGTCAATACTCCCCGGTCTATAGCTGATCAACATTTAGTGTTGAAAACTTGGGATCCATCCCTCCCTTGGAGCTCTATAGACTTCTCAGCTTCTTGTTTTAATATACAAGTCCATGGGCTCCCTCCGAACCTCGTTACACAAAAGATGGCAGTTGGCCATTAGTTTCATGGCTTGATAGCTATTAATGAGGATGATTTGGCTTCTCCGGGTAGTGCTCCTTTTCTGCAAATAAAAGTTGCGATTGCTGTGAACTCTCCACTTCCAAATGGATTTAGGGTCCCCCGTTCAGATTTTGACCCTTGGATAATTTCCTTTAAGTACGAGAGGCTATTGGAAATGTATTTCTACTGCAAAAAGATGGGCCATTCGTATTGTTTCTACTCTTTAGATGAAGATAAGGCAGCTTCTTCGAAGAAACTCCTGGTTAAGGAACTTCCTTTTGGACAATGGCTAAAAGTAGATCTTCCATTCTCCCGAGTTGGGTTCTCCCTTTCTCTGGTCAACTGCCCTCTTTTGGCTAGACCTTCTCGGGATCGGAGGAGTGAGGAGATTAGTAGGGGTCCTTCCCTATGGTTTGTAGATAGTTTGTCTAAATAGGATTTTTCTAGCTCTGAGGGAGATGATGTCCGTGAGAGTAATTATCATATTATCCCTTATAAGAGCTCTCTCTCGGACCATTTGAGTGTGGACAATTTGGTAAATTCCTTTGCTGATTTTTCTCTAGGAAATCCGAAAGAGTATGGGCATTTTTTGGAGTGGAATTAAAGAGCTGGTGGGTCCCTCTTCGTCCATTAAATTAGATGTCAAGTTGCTCTCTAGGATGATTAAAAGTGCTGCTCTGTTTTCCTCGAAGGATGTGGTGTATGGTTCATTTTCAACTACCCTTTTAAATCCGAGGATGGTTTATGTACTACCATTTTCAAAATTATCTTTCTTTCTTGCAGAGGTGGCTGATGGTAAATTACACTTTATTAATGGGAACCAAAAATAAATTTTGCCCGCCTCCCTTACCTCTCTTGTTGGTTGTTTGAAACCTAATCCCAAACTTTCACAAAAAAGAAAATCCTCCCTTCTCTTAGGAGTCACTAAACCTAAAGTGTCAAAGAAAGCTACTGGTTTTACTAACTTTTCGCATTTTTTTGACCCTTTTTCTAAGTTACAGGTTGGGCATTTGGATTTTTCAACAGGCTACTTCCCTGCGAGCCCTTCGGTAGTCACTCGTGGGAAGAAAGCGACACCAAAACTCAGAGCCAAAGGCAACCAAGGAAGAAAATGCCTTTTCTCCATGCCAATAGAACTCTCCCCTACCCCCTTGGACCCTCTAGTTTCTGAAGTTGTAGGAGCAACTTCAGATTTAGATATCATCCCCTCCCTTTTATCAAAGTAGCAGGCCCTTGCTACTCAATTCCATATAAAAATCCTTGAATGGAACTATTGGGTCAAACCTTGACAATGTAAGTCCTCAAGTGACTTATCCGAAAGCAATCTCTACAAATAATTTTTTTATGAAAACATGACATTAGAGAGTAAAAATGGAGAAAATTAGGAGAAGTTGTAGATTTGTTAACTATTTTTATGTGGATCCTTGTCGCACTGCGGATGGACTTGCTCTTTGGTAGAATGATGATGTAGAGATTGATATGGTTTCGACCTCTAAAAATGTTATTGCTAATGTGTGTAAAGATGTGAATCAGGGTTCTTCTTGGTTGACGTCTTTTTTGTATGGTGAACCTGATTCTAGAAAAAAGAAGTCTTTTTGGTCTAGTTGTAGCAGGTTAAGTCATAATTCTGATTTACCTTGGATGTGCATGGGGGATCTTAATATGATTTTAAATACGGATGAGCATAAATGAGGTAACTCTCCAGATTTGTGGCAGATGGCCCTGCTTCACAATTTTATGTAGGAAGGTGGCCTTATCGATCTTGGGTTCAAAGGAAATCAATTTATCTGGTCCAATTATATACTTGATTTGAGTAATATACTCCAAAGATTAGATTGGTGTATTGCTAATGCTGACTGGTAGATGTTGTTCCCGAATGCTCAAATTTTGCATGGCCCCTTTTGTAATGGGTCGGACCATGCTTTCATATTATTGGATACTTCTCGTTTGTCCCTAAGAGACCTTTTAGATTTGAACAATTTTGGCTACAAGAGGAGGAGTGTAAAGATGTTGTTAAACACTCGTAGTCTACCCTGTCTTTGGGTGCCCCTTTTTGTTTTTCGAAAAAAAATTAGTTGGTGCTCTTCCAGTCTCATTCTTTGGAGCAAGAACAGAACTATGAACAGAAGGAAAAAAATTGTGGAATTGATTATTCTCTTGTCCTCTATTCAGGCCTTTAAGTATGACAGGGATAGTAGGGAGCATGAAATTGCGGTGAAGGACCTTGCTTCTTTGTATTAAAAGGAAGAGATATTTTGATACCAAAGATAGTGGATTAGGTGGTTGAAATGGGAGATAGGAATACAAAATTTTTCCATACCATATCAGCAGAAAGAAGGCAAAAAAATCAGATTGTAAAACTCTTGGATTCATCAGGAGTTTGGATTGAGGACTCATCTTCTCTCAAATCTCATGTCCATTCTCACTTTAAATCTATGTATTCTGCATCTGAGACTTGCGATCCTTTTCCTATCTTATGATGTATCCATGAACTTGTTACTCCTTCTATGGCTACAGGCTTACTTCATAGCATTTCAGACATGAAAGTGAAAAATACAACCTTTGAGCTTAGAGGATCTAGGTCTCCGAGCCCTGACAATTTCTCAGGTCTGTTCTTCTAACACTACTGGTTAATTATCTCCTTGGATCTTATAGACTTGGTCAAGAACATTTTCTCTATAGGTATTATTCCTAGTAATTTGAATAAGACTCACATTGTCTTAATTCTCAAGATTGCATGTCCCATTTTGGTTGGTATTTTAGGCCTAATAGTCTTTGCAATTTTGCTTATAAATTTTACTCTAAGATTTTGGCTAATAGGCTTAAACCTCAGATGGCCTCTTTGATCTCCAAACCCCAAGGAGCTTTCATTAGAAATAGATGCATCCAGGACAATATCTTGATCGCGCATGAAGCTTTTCACCTTTTGAAAACCAACTATAGAAAGTGTGACCTCTCGATGGCCATCAAACTTGATCTTAAGAAAGGCTACGACTTGGTCAATTTGGCTTTTTTGGAAAAAGTTATGTTGAAATTGAGTTTTGCTTCTAGATAGGAGTCTATCATTATGAGTTGTGTTTGCTCTGCTTCTTATAGTGTCTTTTTTAATGGATTTCCCCTTAATTGGTTTAGTGTTACTCGTGGTATCAGACAAGGAGATCCTTTGTCCCCTTTTCTAATTCTGTTTATTTTAGATGCTTTTGCCCACTTCTTGAAGGGGGCCCAGACCTTTAGTAATATTAGGGGGTACAATTTTAATGCGCATTACCCTTTTATGTCCTACATTGTGTTTGCCGATGATACCATGTTGTTTGGTAGAGCTATGGCTTCGGAAGTTTATACTTTTAAGTTGATTTTGGATACCTTTGTGGTCGCCTTGGGGCAAGACATTAATTTCCAGAAATCTAGCATTTGTTTTGCTAAATGAGAGATGGAGGATAACAATTTTTTTATTATAAATATCCTGGGTATGTCCTAAATAGCTTCAGATGATAAGTATCTTGGCCTACCCTCCTTTTATGGTAGATCAAGAATAGAAATATTGAACTTTATCCTTGAGAGGATCAAGCAAAAAACCATGAGCTGGAAGCAAAGGTTGCTTAATATGGCGGTAGGGAGTGCTTATTAAAACTGTCCTTACTTCTATTCCATGTTATGTGATGTAATGCTTGTTATTCCCAAAATCTTTTTGTGGTAAACTCAATAGCCTGATTGATAGATTCTCGTGATCTGGAAATTCGGAGGTGAGGAAAGTTCATTAGATTAGTTGGGACAGCTTATCTGATACTAAGAACGTGGGGGGTTTGAGCTTTACTAATTTTCGTACTTTTAATATAGCTCTTCTAGTAAAGCAGACCTAGATGCTTATCTCAAATCCTAACTTGTTGTGTGCTCGGATTTTGAAAGGGTTGTACTTTAACAACTCTACGCTCGATGACGCCTCTCTTGGCCAAAATCTCTCGTGGATGTGGTTGAGCATTTTGGCTCGAAAAGATGGCCTTCAAAGTGGTTTAATCTTAAGGGTTGGTAATAGGGCTAATTCCTCTATTTAGAATGATCCTTGGGTTCCTTCACTTTTTAGAGGGAGGATTACCTTAGTTTTTCTAGAAGGTTGGGATTCTAACAAGGTCTCGGACTTAAAAAAAACTTCATCAAGTAAAAATAAAAAAGGGGATACAAAACTATCCCAAGCGTACAACACACCTACAAACTAACAATCCTGGCCATCAGGTGGGGCACACAACTCTGCATCAGCTAGCCAACAAGCCTAATAGTCTGGTAGGAGGAGAAATACCAACCAAAACCTAGCTAACCAACAAACCTGGTAGTCAGGGCAAACAAAAATAAATGGGACAAACAACCAGAGAAATCTCGTCAAGGGACAAACCTGTAATATAGCTATCTAGACATGTCCCATCCGATATGTCTGATGAGTGTAGCAGGAAAGGAGTGCCACCAGCCATCCTCCGTGAGATGCATTAAAGCGTCTGTCACTATATTTCTCTTATAGAAAATATACGTGATATGGATCTGTATTTTGGCTCAGAGCTGAAGCATGTGCAACCAGCAGGATTGCCACCGCCATGGGACCTCTACCTGTAGTGTCTGGAATCTCGTGAGTATGTACAAGGAGTCCGTCTCTAGCCATAGTCGGTGCCAACCATACAGATGAGCAAACTTGACTACAAGGATGGTCGCTAGGAGCTCTACCTCAAACACAAAGTAGCTTGGAATAGAGTAACTGAAGCAACCTTACACAAACTCCCTGGAAGTATGGAAGACTCTCGTAGAGCAGCCTCGTTTTGGGGGTCCTAGAGAACTACCATCCGTATTACACTTTAGCTAGTCTAGAGGGGGGGCACCGCCAAGTGACCTCGATGATGCATGGTGCCTGGCCTGGCCTTGGTGTAATATGAAAAACTCTGAGTAGAGTCTGCTCCCTCGACGAGGAGAAGCACTGCCCCATGTCGAAGATGATAGTCTCACTCACTATGCGATGGAAGATCACCATCAGTACATCAAAGTTTCGTACTACTCATAAAAATGCGTGCATTATGGTCCATCCACAATAACTAGGCAGTGGTCACCATCGCTACTCTATAAAATATCAATCTGAAGGCTAAACTGATGTTGCATCATCTCTGCAATGAGCTTCGCAAAGCTCAGGAAAGTCTGCCATTGAATACTAAAGAGACCAAAGATGTACCTTCAAAAGACAACCGCGATTGGGTAACTAGTCAGCACATGGTCCAACGACTCTACCTCTGCCATACATAAGCAAAACATGCTCGAGCCAATAAAGTCACGACGAGCCATGACATTAATGGTGAGGAAGGCCCCAATGATAGCCCATTATAGAAACACGAACCTCTATGACAGAATTGCCACATCTCAGATCTAGGAGCCTCAGCGAACCTGTAGGTGAGTGGGGTAGAGATGGTCGTATGCAGCCCTGGAGGTAAGAACTCCATCCCGAACATGGACCCAGATCATCCTATCATTACCAAGTAGGTCAAGTCTGTGTCTGCGAATGTCCTGAATAATCTCGGGAAAAGCCTTACAAAAGCTCCGGTGTAAATGCTAATACCCGTCCTGCCAATAATCTACCATCATAAAAGTACAACGTGGGTAAAGATGCTCTAGAAGTCCAACTCGCTCAGTAATCACGTAGCCTAGCTAGTTGTCCAACCAGAAGTTGGCCGTGGAATCCTCCCCGACCAACACCCTAGAAGAATGGATAATGTCTGGAAGGCATTTCTGTACTCCTCGTAGGATAGAGGAATGTATGTGCCACCATAGAGTCATGTCTGCCATATCATTTAGGTAGTCTCGAATGTAGCCAAAGTAACTAGCAAAACTGTGCAATATGGACCAAGTGAGCCAGCTCAGGAAAGCCAAGTTCACCTATTTGATGGAACAAAGGCCCAGTCCGCCCTCCTCTCTTGGGGCACAAATGCGGTCCTAGGATACCGTGCATGAGGCCCAATTATGGATGTTACTTGTCCATACGAAGTTCCTCATACAAGTATCTATCTTCTCTAATAATACGATCAACCACTAATAATCATTATGGAATATGTCAGCGAACTCAAGATGACCGTCTGTACCAAGTAGGCCTATTCTGTCATAGATAGCAAGGACCCCTTCCACCGGACAAACTTGCTGATGATAGAATCCGCGATACCCTACAAGTAGCCATGGCAAGGAGGTCTGTGAAATAGTAGAGTATTGAGATAAATAAGTGGTAGCTAACCTGCTGAAATCCCTAGTATATCCAAAAGTCCCCTGCACTATCTAGCTACTATGCCCTCACTGAAGTAAACCTGGGACTTTATCGAGTTATAGTGCTGACCTGACACTGCCACATAATCCTGTATAAGCCAAAGTAGTGTACGATAGTTGTCCTTAGAGGCCTGCCTAAATATGATAACATCATCCACATGGAGCAGATGAGACAGAAAAGCTCTGCTCTGACAAGCCCAGAAACTAGTAAACTCGCATCGAACTATAGCTCGCTGAAGCATATAGCTAATACCTCCTCTACGACAATAAACAATAGCAGAGAAAGTGGGTCACCCTGGTACACCCCCTACGAGCAGCCAAAGTATCCAGCTAGGGTCTCATCCACCAAGATCGACAAATGGGCTGAGTACAGAATGTTGACCACCATCTCCCCAAAAGTCTCGATGAATCCCCAGGCCCAGAGCACTACAATTAGAAAATCTCAGCGGAGGGTATCAAAAGCCTTCCTGATTCTATATTGATGGCCATGTTTCCACCACTTCGTCATCTGCTAAGGCAATTGATACCCTATGAAGCCAGCACCATATAGTTGTGTATCCTGCTTCCCAGTACGAACCCAAACTAGTGAAAGGAGAGTAGAGCGGTAAGGATTGTACCGAAGTATGAAGCTAAAATCTTTATCACAAGCTTATAGACAAAGTTGCCCAACATAATAGGCCTGTAGTCCTCCACACGTTGTACCCTCTACATCTTAGGGATCAACACCACAAAGTTGGCATTGAGCCCTATCAGAAGAAATTGGGTGGCAAAGAACTCTTACACTGCACTAACCACATCCGAGCCAACAATATCCCATGCTGCCTAAAAAAATGTCTACCAAACCTATCCGAACCTAGGGTACTATCCAGACTCATACCAAAAATAACGTGACATACCTCCTCAAACGATGGGACCCAAACTAACTCCATGCTCTAATCCTCGTGAACACAGCTCGTTATTAGGGACTCCAGCAGGCCAATCATTGTCATTTCTAATGGGGGACCCAAATCCTCGAACATCTGACAATAATAGGAAATGATATGCTCTCGTATACTGTCTAGATCCTCCGATAGCTAGTAGTCAATCATCATGGATGAGATACCCAGTTGACTCCTACGAATCTGCACACTATGGTAGAAGAAGGTGGAGTTTTGGTTCCCATTCTGGAGCTAGAAAACCCTTGCCTGCTGCCTCAGGAAAGTACTCTATTACTCTAATGCAATGTTGTACTCCTCGAGTGCCTCCATCTCCTCAATGACCAGCTCATCCTGTGGACCCTCGGTCTCAATCTACCTTTGCACCGCCTTAATCTTCGTCTCTACATAACCAAATTATGTCGAACATCTCCAAAAACCTCCATGTTCTAGGTAACCAGTGCTCGCTTTAGTTGATGCAGTTTACTTGTTAGAGAAAAAATTGCAAAATCTGCCACTACTTGAGCTGGCCAAGTCTGTCTCACTAGGGTCAAAAAATCTGCATGTGAGATCCATATTGCCTAAAATTGGAAGGGTCTAGGGCCCCTACGAACATCGCTCTCCCTACACTCTAAGACAATGGGCCTATAATCAGAGACATTCTAGAATAGGCTTCGACACTACACCAAATGCCAAAGATCTATAAACTCTGGAGAAACCAATGCTCTATCCAATGATGACTCTATGTGACCCGTCGTCTTCCTATTAGAGAATGTAAACTGTATGCCTATTAGCGGCATATCTATCAGACCTATAGAACTGATATATGCCTGAAAATCAATGCAGGACTGAGCTATAGAAAGGGAGCAGCTCATCCTCTCATGTGCCCCCAGGACAGCATTAAAGTCGTTAATCAACATCAATGGTCTCGACGACAGCGTCATCAAGTCATCCCATAGTGCTCAACGTATATAGTTACTGACATGCACATAAATAAAACCTATTAAAATAGAGTGCTAGAGCCAAGAAGTCTGACATACCACCACCTGGGAAGTGCATAGGGTAATCTCTATCTATAGGGTAGCTGGTCGACTGGTGAGTACCCAAAGGTTTGGGGTCTGTGCCCCTCTGTTCGTAACTCCCACAAGTTGATAACCAAGTGAAAACTTATCATGGATGGACTCAAAACATACCATCGGCTCAGCAATAACCACCTAAATAGGCCTGTGGTGCAAATAGTGCTCTCTGAACTGGGTATAGGCATGCGCAGACCTGATGCCCTGAATATTCCAATATAAAATATTCATAGGTCCTGCGGGTGCTGAGATGTCAGGGTCGTGCCCTTTAGGCGCAAAGCTAGGGCCTTTATGAGTGGCAAATGAATATGGTCCTCCTCTTCCTCCGTACTCTCCTCTGCAGGGTCTGCCCAAGTCTGATCTCCTATTGTCCTACCTATCTGGTACCGGGGCTCAAACAAATTATCTACCTCAATAATCTATGCATTGAGCGTGTAGAGAATGTGTTGAGTGCTCTCAGTGTGCTCAACCCACTATGCCCCAAATTGTATTGTGTCTAAAGCTGTCTGACCCAAAGTGTGCAACAATAGACGGGGCTGATCCTTATCTGTGCTCACACCCAACTCTGAGTCAACATCTCTATCTACCAGAGTCTACTTGGAGACCCTCGTCTCTGTCAACCCCACCATCTTAGGGGTAACTCGTGTTGCCCCAGTCCATGTATCTCCCAAACTATCAGTGTCCACAATATCCTGCTGGGGTGATCCTCGTGATGGGCTATTTGGGCAAGTCCCAATAGGATCCTCTACGACTGCACTAGTCTTTATAATAACTCTCTCAACTGCAACTATCTCATCCTCCTGTCTATCATCCACCTCCAATGCTGCAAAAGCATTCCCTATTATCAGTGGGGCAGAAGTACCTACCTTAGTTGGGGGAATAAGGACGTATGATTTGGGTTGGAAGAAATTATACGACCTATGGGCTACCAATGTCACCTCCTACAGACCTCTACCTCTTGTTGAACTATTTCTGTTTGGTCCCTAGGCACTGCTGCTCCACTATTATCTACTTTGTCTTAGTCGAAGTAAAGTGATGGCAGGCACTACGGATGTCTCACTATGCCTTGTAGTAGGAGCAGATGATAGGGGTGTCCAAATACCAAATCTCAACCTCAACCTTATCATAGTCGAGCACCAAATTGACTATAGAGGGTCGCTCCTTAGCCAGCTCAATCTCAACCAACACATACACCTATATACTATTCACCCTATCTAAGGTAGCTATATCCAACTTGATCGGCCTACCCACTACCTTGGCCAATCTAAAAACAATCTCGGGTGTGATGTGCTTACTATTGAGTCCCATAAGGCAGATCCAAGCTCTGATCAATAACTACTCATGCCTAGTGGATTTGAAGAACGAAACCCACTACTAGAAGAAAATCTTGCTTACCTGTAGCTTCTAGCTGGCCAAATCTGTGCTTTATTCGCAGGTACTGTAAAGTCAAAACAGTAGAAATCCAGTCCGACTAAAATCATATACTATGCAGATGTACCCCAGAGTCTCTCCAACTCACCTCGCAAAGCAGAAGTCAAGGGCTTAGTACCCTTTGGTGTAACTAAGCGACCAATAAAAGTATGGGTTCCAAACTTGTAGTAGGTACGAGAGAAAAACTCTCCAATAAAAGGTGCAAGCTTCTTATCAAGCAAAATAGGGTCCAGTGTAGTACCTGAATAGGTTCAACCCCCAGGCTAGGATCGTGCTAGGGCAGCATAGGAAGGGCACCCAGCTACTAGGGAGGATTGAGTAGATACAGTGGCAGACTGTGAGATCTGTCCTACCCATGATGGCTCCTGAGCTATACTATCTGCCTGTGCTTGTGGCTAATGGCTAGCTCTCTCAACAGCCTCCCTGATCACCTACAGGGTATCCTGCGAAATATTATGCTGTGCACACCGTTTCACAATAGACTCATCGAGATAAAAATGTGTTACAGCAACAGTAGGAAGGATAAAAACTCATTTAGTCCCGAGGTTAATCTCAGCTTCTCGGGTAGGAAGAGGACTGGACCCCTACACTGCTAGACTACAGACTCCCTCCATAACTGGGGCTTCTATCGTATGAGCCCTTGTTCATACACACGACCAGTGACCAGCCTACAAATCTGCTTGTGCAGCTCTAACATTAGTAGGTGCACTATCTGAGGCAATAATAACTGGGCCCGCTGAGGTAATATATGAAGGGACAAAAACTCCTCTCATAACGAAGACTTAGTTTAGACCCATGATGGTTGGTGAACGAGTCCCCTGACTATGGACTCCCCATACAGTTAGGGTCTCTCTCGGTAACATAAACTCTATTACCCTTGACGAGCTAGCAATAATGGGAACTGTCTGTGTCTCTGCAATATTAGTATGGGCACAAGGTAAAACAACAGCAACAGATGATGCAGAAATCCTATAGGAAGAGACAAAAACTCCTCTCAAACCGGGGACAAGGTCAAGACTATGAGAAGTCTGAGAGCAAGTTCCCAGCACAGGCATACCACAAAGTCCTCCTGCGGCTTATGTGGCTATATTATCCAAGCCAGATAACTGAGCTCTTATAAAAAATTTGGCATGACTCGTCTACACATCATCCAAGATAGGTCTAGGCTCAGTGCTCGCCCCAATAGCAACATCAGTCCTAGGCACACGAATATCATCAAGAGGTTCAATGCTCAATCTCAAAGCAACAACAATGCTATCATGTCTAACAGGAGCAAAGCCAATCATAAGGATAGAAACTTCCCTAAAACCGGGATCATGACTCTCTAATGGACAAGTCTATGATCCCAATACGAGCAAATTACGGACATATCCTATAGTTGAGACATCAGGCGAGGATGGCAATTGCATAGCCTACTGGTTTTGTGCATAAACATACAAAAAATGAACAAAAGCATGTCCGAGACACAATGGGTCAAAGTCAATGGGTCAGCCTATTACATTCTCTTGTCGGCTCTTCGTATATGCGTGACTCAGCATAGGAGTAGTTAGGGCATCCGACATTGTCCAACCTAAGACCTGGGTTGGTGGCTGTACTGACGTGGTCAAGAGGAGGGTAACTCTGATTGGCCTAGGGCGGTGGACTCTCACTGCATCAATGGACCGTGGGTTGGCTAGTGTAACAAAACTAATTGCCCTAAAGCTGTCTAAGGGCTAAGCCAGTCTAGTAACAAGGCAGTGCTAAGGCTGGACAGAACATGGGAGGGCCAGCATAGCCATGCAAGGCAATAGTCAGCTGCATTGCCCACGTCTCGGTCGATGTAAGGCTGTACAACACAAAAAGATAGCCAACATGGGGATGCGATGACCATGATTAGATGGGAACCATTGTCGGCCACTCTGGAGTGCAATTGAGGATGGTTGTCAGAGCAGCAACAAGTGGTGGTGGAGGTGTGGGGGCTAGGGCTTGAACAAAGCCGAAGAGGGGATTTACAATCCCGGTGAAAGGCTATACTAAACCCAATGACTCAGACATCGATGTGTGCATGGTGGGGAGGCCGACGACCTGAGATGTGCAGCTGCTGACAGGTAGGGCTGCAACAGTGGTATAGAAGCTCAACAGCGATAGAGAGAAAAATAATAACAATCCAAGATTTTTGTACCTGACAAACTCCAATTGCAGGGACAGCGATCCACCTACCAACGGACTCATCTAGAGGAGGTGATTGCGTGGTAGAGGTGGCTCAGCCCGGGGTGGCCTCTTGCAACAGTGCAAAATAGATTACTATCGAAGGGGATTTGTACGACTAAAGGCCAGTTTTCAAAACTAGCAAACAAGGGCTCAGGATGGTGCAATCCGACCATCACCGTGCTTATCGTGACAAGCCTAGGATTGGGGGCTGACAACTCATGCTAACTGGGATCTCGTCTATGTTTGTTGCAACAAGGTCTCGGACTTGATTTGTTCTCAAAATGGAGGATAGAAGTGGCAACTCTTAAACTCTCTATTTTTAAAGTCTGAGAGGGAGGTCATCTCTAAAATCGTGATTGGTTATGAATCCACTCCTGATAAGTGGGTTTGGACCAACAACTCCTCTAGCCTATACACGGTTAAGAAAGGTTATCATTCCCTTAAAAGCAACATTCCGAGAGTACCTATTTTGAATTTGGCTAGCACAAGTTCCCACTCCTTTGACCCGAGGATTTAGGCTCGAATCTAAAAACTTAAAGTTCATCTGCAGGCAAAGATCTTCATTTGGCGAGCTACAAGGAACTCCTTACCTATTGTTGCTAACCTATTCAGGAGACATCTCTCAAACTCTCCTATGTGTAGTGTTTGTAATAGTGTTATTGAGTCTATTTGTCATATGTTATTTGATTATCACCATGCTCGTGCTTTCTGGTTCACTAGTATTATGGGTCATAATGTTGCTTTGGTTTCTCGTGCTTCGTTTGCTTATTGGTTGGATTGAATTTTCTTGTTAGGAAATGGCCATAATAATGAGAATTTGATTCCCCTTGCTATGTATCTTTGCTGGTTGATTTGGAAAGCAAGAAACAAGTTTTTATTTGAAGGCATCCAACTTGATCCTCTCCTATTTGCTCTTTCAGCTTTTAACTCATGCTTGGAATTTCTGCAGGTTAGCAAACCGAATTCAGAAAGAGGAGCTTTGATAAGGGACCAACAAGCTTCATGGATTGCTCCCTCTCTTTGAGGTGATGAAGCTCAACTATGATGCGTCATGGATAGAGGCTTCCTCAACCTCGTGCATAGCTGTGGTTGCACGTAATTCCACAAGCATTGTTATTGATGGCCAAACTTCTATTATCTCAGCTTCGTCCCCTATCAAGGCTGAGCTTCAAACCATCCAATTTGCTCTTGACTTGGCTGTGAACTCCTTTGCTGGGGTACCAGTAGAGATTGAGACAGATTGTAGTGTTGGATTTGTGTCCTTAATTAATCCTGATCTGGATGTGGATTGGTCCCTTGAACTTCTTGTTGATAAGATTAGATTAGACTTTCTTGCTTTTCCCAATTGTATTTTGCTTCACACCTCTCGCTCAAACAACTGTGTAGCAGATCAAGAGATGTAGATTGTCAACATTTTTTAGATGATTGGATTGTTAATCCCCTTCCGGAAGTGGCAAACTTGATCCTTAAGGATTCTTATGATTAATGGTATGTTTTAGTTGTTCATGTAAACAAAAAATCATGAGCTAATAAATGTAATTGTTATAACTTTATTAAGAAATCATACATTAGATTTTTAAGTTATTAATATTTTGCGAGAATTAGAACTATGGTAAATCTTTAACATTTTAATTTATTTTAAAGACTTTTTGAAAAAATAAATAATTTGGAATATGCGTACCAATATTCAAAAAAATTTAGCTAACAGATACTAGATAGTTCATAATTGGATTCGAATTTTAATTTGGAAACAAAAAAATAGTTCTGATAATTCGGATAATATAAAGTTACTCCTAATCGAGACAAAAATCCTTACTCCAAGACAAACAAGGCTTTGAGAAAAGAGAGCCGACCCCAGCTCAATCTTCTTCATCCACGCATTCTTAGTTCTTCCTTGCGCCCAAAGCATAAAAAATCATGGGTTAAAAAAAAGCAGTTTGATCGATGGTTCGACCAGTCAAACTGCTAATCGCCATGACTAAGATACCATTTTTATCTATAAACCTCCCAACCTTGCCGGCTGCCCCAAATCTGGTTAAAATGGATGGTTGACCCAAAATTTTTTAATTAAAAAATGCAGTTCGCTCGGAAACACAGCTAAAGGGGTAAAATTGGAAGTCTGTTCTCTCTCTCCCCGCAAACCCAGGGTTTTAAAAAGTACGGTCTGACCGGTGATCGAACCGGCCAGACCACCAATCCGCCTTCTCAACGTACTGTTTTTGGCCCAAAACTCAGTCATCGTCTGAACCGCCCAAAATTCGTTGAGCCGGACGGTTGGGCCGGATTAAAAAAAATGCAAAAAACGCGGTTTACCGGCTGCACCTCATTTACTATAAAAAACGAGATGAATCCTTCTCTTCTCGCGTCTATCCCCAAAATTTGCAATCTCCCTCTCTGCCTCTCCTCCTTGAACCCTACTTAGCCAAAATCTTTGCCTCTCTTCCTCTCCTCGCGGCCACCCACCTCAGCTTCCCTCGAGCACAACAGCCACCCACCTCACCCACCTTGATAGCGAGTCGGCCACCCATCTCAGCTTCGGCCTTCGAGGAGCTCGCCGGTAAGTAGCCCACCTCAGTTTCGAAGGTTCTGCCTTTGGTTTGGGTCGGATGTTGTTGCCTTCGGTTTGGGTTGGTTTCCGTGATTGTCTGGGTTGGGTTGGTTGCCGTGGCCTTTGGTTTGGGCGGTGATAATATGGGGAGTGGAGTGGGCGGTGATAAGATGGTTGCCGTGGCCTTTGATTTGAGGCGGTGATAAGATGGAGTGGGCTATGTGTCGGGGTTGTTTCTTGTAGCTCAAAAAGGTGGAATTTGTGTTCTGACTTGGCTCGGGTTTATCGTTCGTTGATGCTTGCTTTGATTGATTTGATTACGGATTGTGTCGTTCGATCGGTGGTAAATCGTTTCTTGCAACAGAGGAGCTGTTACAGTAAGGCTTCATCGTGCATTTTGTGTTGTCTGTTGATTGATCGTCTTTGTTAGTTTATAGACTTTTTGATGATGATTGAGATATTCTTGAATGAGTCGGCGAGGGGATTAGTTGCGCTGATTAATTCATGGCATGATTTGATGTTACTGTCAAATAAGTTGAACTGATACTAGCCTTCAATTTTTAGAGTTTTATATGCCTTATGGCTTATACCTTGGTTGACTTGCTGAGAATTTTGTTGAATATTTTTCTTACAGTTTGCTATTTGGTGATGTTGTTACCATAACTTCCTTCAGAAACGAGGTCACTACCTAAAGCCTTATGAGATTGTGATTGAAGTCGTGAGGGGCAGGGAGCACTTAACTTTGCCGTAATGCCGTGTTTGGTTTGGATGTTGTTTGCCGTTTGCTGCGTTTATGTTGGAGGTTCACGTAATCCCTGTTGATTTCTTCCCCTCTTTTATTCTCTCTTTGAAACTGAAATGCCCTTTGTTTGTGTGGTTGTTCCTGGGTTTTGAGCAATGCAATGCTTTGTCGAGTTTGCGTGGAAGAGCTCTGCCGTTTAGTTTAGTTTTCGAGTCCGAGGGTTCCGGGTAGTGGTTCTCTGTGTCTTTTCCGATTTGGATATCTGGTTGTCAATTGATGGATGTATTCGGATTGACATTGTGGTTGTGAACTGAATTTAGTGTAGCCCCCTGCTTTTAAGGGTTTAGTCTTTGGAATAACTTGTTTACTGACTGTTTCACCTTCTCCTACTTGTTCTTGGTTTTTAATTTTTCCATCGGAACGTTGCTACGTAGACCTGACTTCTTTCACTGGTATCGTAGTAGAAGTAAAGCTCTTCCCGTCCTTGTTGGGACTAATCGAGCATGACTTAATATGTGATAGTACTCTGTACTTATTGTTGACGATTCATGTTGAATGAAGTCCTTTGTGCTTAAGTTGTGATTATCATTTCATAATATATGCCTAACAAAATCTGTTGACGATTCATGGTGAATGAAGTTCTCTGTGCTTAAGGTGTGATTTTAATTTCATAGTAGTTTTTTTTTGTCCGGATCTTGCTGGATGTTGTATTGTTTTATGAATATTTTGTTTGAACTTTCATGTCCGGATATGTATGCTTCATTGATTTGGTTTGAATTTGAAACTTTGATGTGTGGATAATGGGTATGAATATTTCAGTTTATTTGTTCATTGTTGTTGTATGAATATTTTATTTGATATATTTTATAAAAGTTTGGTGTGTTTTTATGTTGTTTTTGACCTATTATTTAGTTATTATTAGTTTTTTACATAATTTATTTACCTATATATTTATATAGGAAGTCGTCAACAGTGAGCAGCGAAGATGAATCCGCTAACGCTAGTTAAGAGGATACAAAACATGAACTCGAAGGAGGCGGCGCTAGGAATCTCCGATGAGGCCTCGTGGCATGCCAAGTACGAAGGCTCCGCCTACGTCTACGCCGGCAGCCTCCCATTCGACCTCACCGAAGGCGACCTCCTTGCCGTCTTCGCCCAGTGCGGTGAGATCGTCGACATCAACTTGGTCCGCGACAATAGGACCGGGAAGTCCAAGGGCTTCGCGTTCATTGCGTACGAGGATCAGAGGAGCACCACTCTTGCTGTAGGTTAGTTAGTTGGTTCTTTCGATATGTTCGATTTTCGCTGTTTTCATGTGTGGTTTTTTTGCTTATTAGGGTTTTGGTTTTGGTTGTGGTAGATAATTTGAACGGGGCGCAGATCCTTGGGCGGGTTGTTAGGGTTGATCATGTTAGCAACTACAAGAAGAAAGAGGAGGACGAGGAGGAGAGGCAGCGCAAGCGGGAGGCACGTGGGGTATGTCGCGCTTTCCAGAGATGCGATTGTACCCGTGGCGCTGGCTGCAAGTTCTCCCACGATGAGCAGGTAATTGTTAAGCTGTGTATTTCTTAGTTGTATTCTTGTTAAGGCTTGTGGGGAGGAATTGTTAAGCTTGGAAATTAGCGATCCTGGGTACGGGAGGCCCGTGTGTTATTGTGCTCGGTTTTAGAAGTTGATTTTTTATTATTATGACAAATATGGTGCACTTACTATTATTTGGTGCTTATGCAGAGAGCTGCTGATACTGGCTGGGGTGACGAGGATTCAAAAAAATAAATCGGAAGGGCGAGCTATCTCCGGGAGTAAATCAAAATTGAGGGGTCATTATTACCCATATTGAGCTACTTATACTAGGAGTTGGACCTGGGGGATGACAAGACAGTGGCACTAAGATACCTGTCCAGGAATCCTTGTCCTTTGAGATTAGTTTACGGTGGTCTGGCTTTTCTAACAAATATCGTTGAATTTTCATAACTAGAAAAAAATTAAGACAATTGATAGTCCTAATATAGTTTATTATATAAAACCTTATGCAAGATTTATACCCAAACGTTACACAAGTTTTTAATTTTCCGTATTAATTGACGTACCAAATCTCAGTTCCACATTTTATTATCGCGTCCAATGGACCACCACTGGGTACGTTGTAGCCGTATCTACACTTGAACAGAAAACTTAGTCATTGGTTGGCGACGAGCAATAAGAAATGGTACTTTACACTTTCGAACTCGAATTCGGATTTAGATTGCTAACAACTCTAGTACTTGATGATGCTATCGTTTCACAATATCCAGACGATAACAGTTGCCGGAGACTGGATGCATCATATGCCACACAGACAGTACCTCGTCACTAACTACTCTCCTCATCCTTCTATCCTATCAGCTGGTGCCAACAAGGCCAAGGTGGTGCCGCTCCACGTGGTGGTGATATGTACGGGAATATGAGGTGGGCGCAGAAGCAGGGGCTGGTAACTGCGGCTGGGCACGAGGCCGGGGTTATGTCACCTAAGGAACTTGATTTGAGCTTTTTAGTTGCCTACTTGAAGCTAAGTTTTCGTCGACCATCAACCTGACATGTCACACGGGTTCGCTCGATGTACCGTGCTACATATACGTATTGAATCACGATTATTGATCCTTGCTTGTGTTGGGTGCAGGTGGAGGTCGATTTCTTGATCAGATTGTTCGGAAGAGTATTCATGTTGGAGCTGGAGAACTTCTAGAGGTAAATGTAGCATCATTTTTGATTGCTTCTACTAAATTCCGTGTCCTTGTTTAATTTTCTAAATGTGTAATTCGAAATCTGTTTCAGGGATGGCGTTCGAGTGTCGACCGTTGGTGACACGTCAAGACTTCCCAAGTCACTTGGGAGGATCATAAGAAACGTGGAGGAAGCAACGAGGACGAACTCCAAGCTTCACTTGATGATAGCAATCAACTACAGTGGGACGCGCGACGTGGTCCAAGCGTGCCAAAGCATTGCCGAGAAGGCAAAGAGTAGGGACATCCAACCGGAGGATATAACTGATGCCCTGGTCGAGGAGGAGCTCGAAACGAGCTGCTGCGACTTCCCCTGCCCGGACCTGTTGATAAGGACCAGCGGAGAGTACCGGATCAACAACTTCTTGCTGTGGCAACTGGCCTACACAGAGCTACACAGAGCTCCACTTTGTGCAGACGTTCTGTTGATAAGCTCCACTTTGCTGTGGCAACTGGTCATCAGAATAATCAAGTCCATAATGTCCCTGGCAAAATGCAAAACTAACCGTTGCGCCGACAAACTAGCAAACCTGGGTTTTGAAAAACCTTTTGGACTCAATGTCTTACAAAAACCTCATGTGGGATCTAGGAGATAGTGGGCTCCCAAGGATGATAAGTACTAGAGTTAGAATTCTCAAGTGGAGTCTGCACTAAATGTTATTAACACTAGTATTGAGGTGGATACTGATACTAACGTAATAGATGACCGTGCGAGGTCATGATTTGTGATAATTCAAACGTGGAGAGAGGAACTTTCTTCCCGAGACACTCTTCTCCTACCACAGACTTTTTCTCGTAGGATTTTTTGTGATAGGAATTTGACGAGGCCGACGATCACAATTTCAGAAAAAATCGAGAAGGAACGTTGCACTAAGTAATTAAAATATTTTGGGTTTTCGAAATATCTAATTAAAATATATTAAAACTCAAATTTAATAACTTCCTTTTGAGAATGAAAAATTATCACACAGCGAGAATGTTGGCTTCTTGTAATTAATATTAATCTAACTTTTATTTTTAAAGAGAATGAGAAATATATTTTTCTTTATGACATTAAATTTTGATATCTATCATAATTTCTTGCCAACGTTTTTATCTTTCTTCTTTTTAGCGTATGAAAATGAGTTTTGTCGATAGACATGCATTAGTTTTTTTTTTTTCGGGAAAAGGATCAATCATATATATAAGCCAAATAGCAACTGTTAAGACTTTACAGGCACCTATAAGCCTCGACAAAACACTGCACCAACCAAATGCCCAGCGGAGGAGCATACTACCAAAGGACTAGCCAGACTCCTAAGCGAGTCAAAACAAAGAAATACCACCCAACATTCCACAAGGATACCCTCCATGCTCGTAGAGATCCCCTAGTTAGAAACCAGGTTGCAGCCGCCGGCCTCTTTAAAAACCTATTCCGGTAAAACCTGCCCGTACAGGAAAAACCCGGAAATAGGAAAAGAGTGTACTGCGAGTAAACTCGCTCTAGCGATAACACTGCATAAGCAACGACCTCTACGAACTGACCCGTGCTACATACCAACCCCGAACACCAGACGAAGGACATAACACTAGTGCACCAAGGCCACCTCGACACTGCAGTTGACACGAACTCTGCCTAGGCACCATTGCACGCCAGAGCTTCGCTGCCCATCTTGTCAAGGATACATTCCGGTGGCCAAGTAAAGACTAAGAGTTCCCGATCTTCTGGAATTGACATTTTTGACAGGATATGAGCCACCCCATTTGCCTCTCGGACAGCGTAAGAGAACATGAGTGTGTCAAAGCTCGGTAGTAGGGCGCAACAGTCATCCAGTATTAATCCAAGATCGGTCCTATTTGGTCTGATATTAGATAACTGATGAACCACAACCTGGCAATCCGTCTCCAAGTTAACCCACTTTAAACCCAGAGAGGTTGCAAACTCCAAACCTGTCAGAACAGCTTGACCTTCAAGCAAGGTAGGATGGTGCAAGTGCGGAAATCTTCTTACCACCGCGGCCACAAAATGTCCTCTGTCATCCCTTAACACCACCCCAACCTGTCCGCCTCCATTTGCCCCGAATCCTGCATCAACATTCACCTTCACCCAACCAGCTTCCGGCGGCCTCCAACAAACATTTCTTTCCGGTCGACCTTCTTCTAGTTGCTTACTCGCTTCAATATACTCACTGAGGAACTGAAAACTTTTACACAATTCATCGGAAAGGATCACCTCTGTTGTAGGAGTAAACACCTGCATATTCCGGAATTTCCATATTGTCCATAGTGCCGTTGCTCTTTTGCTGCATTCCGTGAGATCCTGATTCGAGAAGAAGAATGAGAATGCTTCGGCAGCATTTTGGAACAAAGGTGGCTGGCCGTCAATTCCTAAGTCTTGCCAATAGTGTTAGGCCACATGACACGTAAAGAAAAGATGAAGGACAGTCTCCCCTTCCATCCCTCATAGCGGGCACGCATTCTCAACCTCAACTCCTCGTCTAACCAAGTTAGCCCGAACAGGTAGGTTGTTGTCGAGAGCTCTCCAAAGGAGAGTCTTAATTCGCGGCGGGCAATTCATATTCCAACACTTCCGAAGGAGGGTAACATCGACACTTGGGATAGCCGCCATATAGCTTTCAGCCCACTAGTTACTGAAATCAACGTAATACCCACTTCTGACCGAGTAGACACCATCTTTGGAATGCCGCCACCGAATTATATCATGGGGTCTCCGCTGGCTTAAACGCACATTCAATATTCGAGACACATCTTCTTCTGAAAAACATTGTCTAAGTAAATCTTCATTCCAAGTCTGGAGATCCTCATGGATAAAATCCGAAACAAATCGGTACGAGTCCGTACCTGGGTATCGAAATGTAGGGTGTCCATTCTCTGTGCCTGGAAGCCAATAATCATCCCACACCCTAACCTGGTTACCAACCCCAATCCGCCACTCCAAGCCTCTTCCCAATAATTGCAGTCCGTGCTGGATACTACGCCAGGTGTAACTGGCTCTCGGGGAGGGACTTGTCTCTAACAATGGTAACTGCGGAAAATAGATAGCTCGAAGGACTCTGGCCACGAGGGATTCCGAGGATGTTAATAGCCTCCACCCTTGCTTGGCCAGCATAGCTTTGTTAAATTGCTGAATTTTCCGGAAACCAAGTCCCCCTTCCCTCTTTGAACGACAAAGACGGTCCCAACTGCGCCAGTGAATCTTCTTGTCACCATTGGTTCCCCCCAATAGAAGTCACAAAGCAAATGCATTAGTTTTTTAAGTTATTAGTATTTTGCTAGAACTGTGGGAAATCTTTAATCATTTTAATTTATTTTAAAGACTTGAAAAATAAATAATTTGGATTATTTGTACCGGTATCCAAAAAAATTTGGCTAACAAATATTAGATAGTTCATAATTTGGATTCAAATTTTAATTTGAATACATAATTTTTTTTAAATAATTCAAATAATATAAAATTTGAATAATCCGAATACCAATTATTCAATGCTCCCTTCTAATCGAGACGAAGATCATATTCCGAAACAAACAAAAGCTTTGAGAAACAGAACTCAACTCCGGGCGGGGGCCTCCTTTTAACCTTTAGGCTTTATAATGGGCCGACCCCAACTCGATCCTCTTCATCCACGCATTCTTAGTTCTTCCCCGCGCCCAAATCGTAAAAAAAAACCTTAACTCCTAGGGCACACTCTCGACCATCAAAACAGCGTCGCCCAGTGTATTCCTGGTCTAATACCGGTTCGGAGCAGCTTCTAGTCCTCTTTAATCCAACTGTGACTTGGGATTAAAAAACTCAACTCCTCATTGTGTTGTGGGTTTACTTTCCAATGCTTTTTCTTGACAAAATGATCCATAGGGTCACCCCATCTCACAGAAGAGCCATAGGTCATGCTAGCATAACCACGATCGTCATCCCGGGAGTCAATTCCGTCTTCCGAATATGATCCCTCACGTCGTCTTCTCTTCGACGATGGAGCAGACTTCTGCTTCCGCTCCGATGCTTCACTTCTCCCAGCCGCTTCTAGAACCAAATTTTCCAGATCCGCCATGTTTATATGTTGCATAAAGACGCACTGAACTTCTCAGACAACCTACCTGTTCTAAATCTTAAGACGGAGGAGGAGAAATTCTCTTTTATAAATGCGCGACAAGCTGCTCGAATAACTAATTTGTCCAAATTTTTATTAGCCGGTGAATATCTTTGATTTTATGGTAACATTTTAAAAACTAAAAAGTCAAGATCCAAGGATCCTAGATTTGATTCTCCAATGTAAGTGCTCTACATCTACATGTGTTGTCTCCGTTCAGAAATAATCGGCAACTGATGCATACATAGTGTTTTTTCATTCCATTGTCTTTCAGGAAACAACAGCATCTCTAATAAGGAGCACTAATAAGAAACTATTAAAAAGAAGAAGAAAACAATTCTAATTCGTATTGAAATATCCTAAATATAACATGCCACCAAGTTCCCGTTTAGCCACATAACAGCTTGCATCGAAGATTCTTCCCATACTTTCTACCAATGAGTCAGCACAAAGATCTAACACCAGACAAACACTAAAGACATCATCCAGCTTTCAATTTGGTAATTTTTTGGTTAAAGTTAATATAGTTCGAGATTTGCGAATCAAAATTCTATTTTAAATTCTGTAGGATTTTATAGAAATTCGGAAAATTTGAGTTAATTTTATATTCAAGTAATTTTGAATTTATTAATTTGAGACTTTACTAAAACAACCATTAAATAAAAATGAAAAAAGATACAAACCCGTCTGAAGTCCACAATACACCTGCAAACCAACAATCCTGGCCGTCAGTGAGGCATAGAACTCCTCACCAGCTAGCCAACAAGTCTGGTAGTCTGATGGGGGAGAGCAAACCAGCCAAGACCCATGCTAACCAACAAACTTGGTAGTCAAGGCAGGCAATCCAACAAACAACTGGAAATAGCCAGAAGAAATATCAAGGGACGAACCTGTAGAATGGTTGTCCAGACATGTCCCGTCCGATATGGCTGATGAGCAAACCTGGGAAGCTCGGCCACAAGTCATCCACCATAAGATGGGTCAGAGCATCTGCCACTATATTTTTCTCGCGGAAATATGCATGACGTGTATCTGCAGCTGGGCTTTGAGCTGAAGCATTCGCAACCAATGGGATTGCCAGCGCCAAGGGACCTCTGCCTACGATATCTAAAACCTCGACAACACGTACATAGAGCCTGTCTCTAGCCACAGCTTGCTCCAGTCATGCTGATGTGCAATCTCAACTACAAGGATATCAGCTAGGAGTTCTGCTTCGAAAGCAAAATAGCTCGAAACAGGGTGACTAAAGTAACCCTGTATGAATCCCCTGCTAGTGCGAAACACTCCATCGCATGGCCTTGTCTCGGGGTGCCCATAGAACTACTATCCATATTACACTTGAGCCAACCCGGAGGGAGGCATCGCCAAGTAACCTCGACAATGTGCAGTGCCCAGCTCAACCTCGGTGCAATACGAAGATCTTAAAGAAGAGTCTGCTTTTGCTGCAAGGAGAAGTACTACCTAATATCAAAGATGACGGTCTCACTCACAGGCAATGAAATAGCATGAGCAGCGTGTCCAGGTTGCAACATTGATCACGAAAAGTGCGTGTATTGTACTCCGTCTACAATAGCCATCCAACAGTCACCACCACCACCCTCCACAACAAACTTACCTGAGGGCTGAATCATTGCAGCATCACCCCTGTAATGAGCTTGTTGAGGCTCAATAAACTCAATAGAACCCCAAATAGCCCAAAAATATACCTCCAGAAGGCAGCAGCAATTAGGCAACAGATTAGCATGTGGTCCAGCAACTCCGTATCTGCTAGACACATGCAACATATACTCGGGCCTAAGAAGCCCTGATGTAGCATGACATCAGTGATGGGAAAAGCTCTGAAGATAGCCTGCCATAAAAAACTAATCTTTATGGCATAATTGTCATATCTCAGATCTAAGAATCCCAACGTACTGGCAGGTGAGCAGGACAAAGATGGTGGTATGCCACTCTAGAGGTGAGGATGCCATTCTGGGCATGGACCGAGACTGTCTGGTCACTGCTTGGAGGGCTAAGCCTGTATCGACTAATATCCTAAATAATCTCGAGGAACACCTTGCAGAATCTCCTGTGTAGTTGCCAGCACCCGTCATGCCAATAATCTGCTACTGTGAAGGTGCACCACAGATAAAGATGCTCTAGAAGATCAACCCGCTCAGCAATCACATACCCTAGCCAATTGTCCAACCTAAAGTTAGCCATGAAATCCTCTACAACTAATACCCAAGAAGATCAGACAATGTCTAGCAAGTAGCTCCATACTTCTTTTAGAATGGAAGAGCACACATATCTCCATAGCGTCATGTCTGCCATATTAATCAAGCAGATGCAGATGCAATCAAAGTATCTGGCTACCTCGTATAAGATGGACTAGGTGAGCTGGCTCAGGAAAGCTAGGTTCACCTATCAGATGGAGCAAAGACCCAGCCTACCCTCCTCATATGGGGCATAAATGCGATCCTAAGACATACTGCAGGAAGCACATCGATGGATATCACATGTCCATACAAAGTTCCTCATGCGCGTATCTACCTACTCCAAAAGAGCTATAGGCCACTGGTAGATCATCATGGAGTGAGTCAGTGAGCCCAAGATGACTGTCTGTACCAAGCATACTCAGCTCATTATTGACAGTGAGGACCCTTTCTACTGTGTAAACTTGTTGATGATGGTATCTGCAATGCCCTACAAGTAGCCACGGCAAGGAGGCCCACAGAAGAGAGGAATACCAAGGTAAGTAAATAGGAGCTGACCTGCTAAAATCCCTAGAATATCTAGCAGCCCACTGTGCTGTCTAAAAGTCATGCTCTCACTGAAGTAGACGCAAGATTTTACTGGGTTATAGTGCTATCTTGACGCTGTCACATAATCTTAGAGAACCTGCAGTAGTGAGCGACAACTGGCCTTGAAGACCTGCCCAAGATGATTACGTCATTAGTATAGAGTAGATGGGATGAGAATGTGTTATTCTGACCTACCCGAAAACTAGTAAAATCGCCCCGATCCCCCTGACGCACTCCCTGAGAGCAGCCAAAGTACCCTGCCAGGACCCCATTGACTAGGATTGATAAGCGCACAGAGTGTAGATACTGATTACCATCTCTCCAAAGTCATCAGAAAATCTCTAGGCTCAGAGCACTATAGTGAGGAAGTCCCAATGGAGGGCTTCAGTTTTTCGAATATCTACCTTGATGGCCATGTTGCCACCACTCCATCGTCGATTAAGGCAATTGATACCCTCCAAAGCCAGCGCCATGTAGTCATAAATCTAGTGACCTGGTACAAATCCAAACTAATAAAACGAGAGTAGGGAGTCGAGAATCGTACCAAATTGGGAGGCCAGAATCTTCGTCACCAACTTGAAGACAAAGTTGCCCAATACAATGGGCCTATAGTCCTCAACATGCTGAGCCCCTGGGACTTTTGAGATCCATACCACAAAGTTAGCATTGAGCTCAAAAGCGGGTGGTAAAAAACTCTTGCACAATACTAACAACATCCTGACCCACTATATCCCACACAGTCTAGAAAAAATGTCCATCAAAACTATCCGAACTTGGGGCACTATTGGGACTCATACCAAAGACAGTGTGGTGTACCTCCTCTGGTGAAGGGACCCAAACTAGGTCTGCATTCTGATCATCACGAGCACGGCTAACCAGCAAGGACTCTAGCGGGCCTATAGCAGTCATGTCCATAAGAGGGCCCAAATCCGAGAATATCTGCTGATAATATGAAATGATGTGCTCACAAAAAGGCTGGATCCTCCAATAGCTGGCCATCATTCATCATAGACGAGATACCCAGCCGACTCCGCGAATCTGCACGCTGCAGTGAAATAAAGTAGAGTTCATGTCTCCATCCCGGAGCCAGGAAGCCCTCGACTGCTGTCTCAGGAAGGTATAGTGCTGCTCCAGTGCGACGTACTCCCTGAGCGCCTTTATCTCCTTAATGAATAGGTCATCTTGAGTCCCCTCGGTCTCAAGACATCTCTGCACCTCCTCAATCTGTGTCTCTGCAACCACAAGATGCCCCTGACGTCTCCGAATACTTCCTTGTTTCAGGTAACCGGCGCCCACAAGGTTTAGCCTTAATTTTCTTGGGTTAAGGTCAGTTATTTTAATTGACTGATGATTAGGGGTGTGCATTCGGGATATCCCGATCCCGAAATCCCGAATCTCGAATATCCCGAATACCGAATAGCCAAAAAAAGTCATCCCGATCCCGTACCGAAAAAATTTTGAGATAATCCCGATTCCGAATTAAAATTTTGGGATAATCCCGAAATTCCCGAAATATCCCGAAATTTCAATAAAAGTTTTATTTGGTTACATAATCTCAAAAATACATATGATTACATCAATGAAACATAAAAACAAAAAACAAATTGATGATTACATTTGGTTAAATACAACGAGAGATGAAGATTGAGAACCAAATTGATTACATTTGGTTATATACATTTGGCTATTTATATATATACATATATATATGAAAAATTACACTTTAGTATTCGGTATTTCGGTATTTCGGTAAAATCCCGAAATATTCCGAAATATCCCGAAATTCCGAAATTCCCGAAATTTTTGAAAAACTCTTACCGAATAAAATCCCGATCCCGAAAATCCCAATCCCAAAATCTCGAATACCAAAAAATATTCGGGATTCCCAAAATAGCGATCCCATTTGCACACCCTACTGATGATTGTTCAACTTGAAATTTGTACCGTTGGAAGCAATTTTATTCGTATTTGATCAGTGGCCCGATAATTTAAATTATAATCCAAATCCAAAATTCGATAGAACTTACTTGTTTGCATATGGTTGATCAACTTAAACCAAATCATAATTTTTTATCTATTTCTTCTATTAAATAATATATTTAATTAACAATACTGAAACTTTTATCACAACATAATTCATTAATCAATATTTAACACCAAAAAAGTTTTAAAAAAATAAATCATTAACTTAAAAACAACATTAAGCAAACGGTAAAACTAAACATTTGCTAAACCAAAATTCTAACAAAATCATATAAATCTAACAATGAATAATCAATAATAATCAATTAATCAATTAAAATTACTTGTCTAATTAACCTAACAACTAAAACAATTAAACAAATCACTAATTAACCTAATAACAAACTCAATTAAACATTACATGTTCACGGCTTACTGACCGACGGCGAAAAGTGGGGTGGATGGCGAGGACGAGTCGAGTTTCCAAAAATATATTAAATAGATTGAGTTTTTTAGGGACTAAATAAAATGAGTCCGATTAAGCCAATATCTTTCAAATCCTCAAAATAAACATAAAAAAGAATTAATAGGAGTTTCTAAAAACGAATAATCAAAAGAAAGTGTCAATGCATGCTTGCTTGTACACTACATCATGTAGACGTTTGATATATTAGATTGAAATTGTCAATTCAAAGCACTCAATGAGAATCAAGGATAATCTTGAACAGCATTAGCAGCTGAACTTTTAGCCATCGAAGGAGCTCCAGGGGAAACCTTGCCTACTGCAGAGTGAAATGGTGAGTCAATGTTGGTGCACGATTGTTAGTTTAACGTTATTGTGATCGAGCTTTATCAGACCAAGAGAGTTTGATTCAGGAGCCATAACAGTTGTTATCTAGGATGTAACGAGTACCCTGAAACATACAAAGTGCACCAGAATGAAAGTCTTAAGTCGGACGAACTCGACTGAACAATGATGAAATAGTCACAGTAGGAAATAAAAAAAATCATAATATGTGTTCCCACTTCCCATGTGGTCGGTCTTAATTAAAGACCGAGATTAGCTTATGCAAGTATCATCACGTAAAATACTGAGATTAGGTAGATTATTCTTCGATTTGGAGGCATTGAAAATGTACAAGTGTTAAATACATGTTGACATCTTGTAAAATTTCTAACCGGCTAAAATTTAGATTATTCAGCACTAAATGATATAAACAAATAAAAGTCTCATCACGAAAATTTGAAAGAGAACTCATGATCAACTAATTATCATTACTTTTTTTGTGGTTCAATTGGAGGCCCTCATATATTAAGATAAATGCCCAAATACAACCTGCTAAGTGCAAGACCCACTCTCGGCCTCTTGTGAGGTTGCAACTGTCGGCTTCGTCAAATCTCTACCACAGAAAACTCGATGAGAAAAATCTGTGGAAGGGGAAAAGTACCTGGATGAGTGTCTCCCCTTGATATTTGAGATATCGCAAAACCTGGTCTTACACTTTTAGCTATTACAATTAATCTAGAATTAGGTACGCCAACATCAGCATGCCTCGGGATAGTCATATGAGGGAACGCAGCATCACCTAAGTCTTCTAGCATGAGACCAACAACATCCTGAAGTGGAGATTCGAGAATAAATAAGCCCAGAGGCTTGGCAAAGCCCATATTCGCTAGTCGATCAGCACTCTATTACCCCCCCTATATGTGTGAGCAACTTTTATCTCGCCATCCCAAACTAACTCCTTCATGATCTCAAATAATAGTGTACTCATGGCACCTGGTGTCACAGGCTTCCTCATAAGAAGGTCAAGAACAATCTTAGAATCCACTTCCAGTAAAATCTGGTTGTGACCAGATGTCTTGGCCAATATAATTCCACGGTAGACTCCCCACAACTCTGCCCCCACGCTTGTCGTTGAGTCCTATATTGCAAGTGAAGCTACCCTGCCATGTCCCTCTACTGTCTCGTAATATCCCTCCTACTGTTGCTCTCCCTATCAACTATCGCAGAGCCTCATCTGTGTTAATCTTGAGCCATCTGTGTGGGTGTTTCTCCCATCCAATCAGTTGTTCCGATTTGGACCTGCCTTGTTGGATGCTCCTTGATGACATGGTCACCTCTTGGATCTCCTTACTCCTGATTCTGATGTACTCTGCCTGGTCTAAAGGCCTCATTTTCCCTTCATCCCATATGTAGTCATTCCTCCATTTCCATAGTGAGTTCACATCACTCATAAAGACCGTTGCCCACTATTCAAAAGCTATGACATTAACAGCAATCTAATCCTAAAGAGGAAGTGAGAAAAATCTCTCGATATCCATCCCCTCCTTCTGTAGAAGTTGGGACCAGTATATAGATACCTTATGACAATCCCAGAGGGCATGAAGTATAGTCATGACATCTCTGCCAGAGCAAGGACACGAGTCCACACTCATCATATGTCGATATTTCCTTATCACGTTTGTCATTAATTTTTCGTGAGCTGCTAGACATGGCACCTTTTTCAGCCATTGAGGACCATTCCACTTCCACAAACTATTCCAAAATGTAGAAGGTAGTGTAGCTTCAAATCCCATAAGCAAAGCATAAGCTGATTTCGTGGTGAACCTGCCATCTTGCATCAGACTCCACTTGACATATCCTTCCCTCTATCTGCTTTGGGTGTGAGCACTCCTACCATAGCTAGAACTAATTCTTCCGGAAGGTACTGGGATATAAGATTCCAATTCCAAGCTCTATGTTCATCCACTACTTTACTGACCATTATATTTTGAAGTTTGTCAAGAATGTGGCGTGTGCAACGTAGGGCCAAGACCGCTTTATCATCAAGCCATATGTTATACCAAAAATTAGTAGTGCAACCGTCCCTAATCACCCACTGGCTTGCATCATCATCAGCCAAAGGGAAACTAGTACTTTCCATAACGGTAAAGCAGACTTGGTACTGGAGATCTCCTGCATAGTCTTGTTACCTTTGACATATTTAGCCCAAAGAATCTACACCCAAAGAGAGGATTGATCAGTGAGAAATGTCTAAGCTAATTTCATAAGTAAGGCTAGGTTTTGCTGTCTTAGGTTCTTGAAACCCAAGCCCTCTTTGATCTTGGGAGTGCCAACGGTATCCCAGGACAAATAGTGCGTGGTTTTTGGTATCTGAAGAATCCCATAGAAAATGACACTGACATTTCTTAATGGCATCACAGACACTAACATGGAGTTTTGTAGTTTGCATAGCATAATTAGTAAGAGCAGCAAGGACCTCTTCCGAGAGGGTAGCTCTACTAGCAAACGATAACTACTTATTCATACACCATCCCTGAAGGCGAGAGTGAACCTTATCAAGGACAAAACTATAGGTACTCTTCGTAATTCTATCATGCAAGAGAGGCATCCCTAAGTACGTTCCCATATTCTTGGTAAGGAAAAAACCAAAATTGATCAATCTCGCAAGCCAAAGAATTTGAGACATTCTTAGACACAAAGAGTTTGGTCTTTGATTTACTAACTTTTTGGCCCAAAAAAACCACAGAAATCATCTAGCACCTTAGCCATCACATTCGCTTATGCCTTAGTGGCAACATCAAACAAAAATAGATCATCAGCGAAGAGTAAATGAGAGATAGAAGGGCCCTATTACAAGGTTTTGAAAGGATTCTAGGTCCCACTCTGAACTTGAGCTGCTATCATATGACCCAAGCATTCTAGACACAAGACGAACATGTATGGTGAAAACGGGTTGCCTTGACGAATTTCTCATGAGGGTTTAAATATCTATGTTGTCTCTCTACTCTATAGTACCTGCATAGAAGTAGAAGACACACAGTTAAGTATCAAGTTGATAGTTGAAATTGACATGCCGAGATACTTTAGTGTTTTCCTAATAAAGTCCCAACTAATCCTATTGTAGGCTTTGGCTAAATCTACTTTAATTGCCTTTATGTCTCTTCCTGTGTGACGATTCTTCATAGTATGGATAGCCTCCTATGCCATAATAATATTCCTAATAATATTGCATCCAGGCACAAAGCTACTTTGGTTCTACGAAACCCAATCCGACATAAAGGCATATAGCCTCAGAGCGAGGATTTTAGTCACCATTTTGAATGAGATATTACAAAGGCTGATGGGCCTAAAATCTGCAAGCATTTATGGGCTTGAGATCTTTGGAATGAGAGTGATAAGAGTACCATTGACCCACTCGGGATCTTAGGTCCCCTCGAAAGCCACAAAATGGACCATATTTAGACCACTGTTTTTGAAAGAATATCGCGTGCAAACCATCCAGACCAGGGGCTTTTAGAGGAGCCATAGTGAATAGAGCCTTGCAAATTTCCTCCTCCTCAGGGCATTAACCAATGAGTTCTTTTCCAGCCTCTGATCGCTGCTTAAAACTATTCGGATAAGAATTTGGTCTTCTTGACACCCTTTCTTCTGAGAATATTTTAATAAAGTAGCGCTTAAGCCCTGCCTTTAGCTCTTCGAGATTTGAAACCCGCGTACTCATCTTATCCTTAAGAGCTTCTATCCGATTATGTTTCTGACGGATTATGGTAGAGGCATGAAAGAAATGAGCTCCTATCTCCATTAATAAGAAACTCCTTCCTAGACTTTTGAAGCCAAAGTATCTTCTCTTGCTCAAGTGTTCTTTCCATTTCTATACGGAGTTCACCTTCGAGCTTCCTCACGAATCTATTAGGTCTTTGTTCTAAAGCTTTTTAGACTCCCCCTAATCTCTTGGTCAGTCTAATCTTCCTATAGAATATATTTCCAAAGTGCGTGCAATTCCACACCTTCACCTTAGATGTGAATGTGCTGCAAGCTTCCATAAGATCTTTACTAAGGTCCCAGGCACTATCAACAAATCCATCAAATCCCTCATCTGTTAGCCAAGATACCTGAAAACGAAACACCTTATTCCTAGGTTAGAACTTTAGTCCTGGCTCTAACCGTATGAGAATCGGGCAGTGATCTGACTTTCACCTAGGGAGGTGGACAACCATAGGTTTAGGGAATCGCATTCGCCAATTGATATTGGTCAGGCCTCTGTCCAATCTTTCATGGATCCCTTGCCGCACCTAAGTGAACTTAATGCCTATGAACCCTAGATCGATAAGCTCGCATTCCTCAATCCAGTTCTTGAATCTTACTTGTTTAGTTCCTCTAATTGGGGCACCGCTAATTTTCCCATCCATAGCGAGGAACATATTGAAATCCCTCGCAACCAACCACGGCACCTGCATAGTGGCTGCAAACCTCCATAGTTGATCTGAAAGGTCTTCGCAAACATGAGCTTTTGGATGCCCTTAGACCCCTGTAAAGAACTAGTTGGATTGTGGGTCGTTGCCCACCTCCATATGTATGAACTATTTATCAATCTGGATGATTTTAATAGGAGTAGTTGCTGCATACCAGAAAACCCAAATCCCTCTGGAATGTCCATGGATGGGAGATTGAATGACATTAAAGAAGTATAAAACTTTTGCGAGCATCTCGACTTGTCAACCCGATATCTACGTTTCAAGCAAGACAAGAATATCGGGTCTAAGTTGCTTGACAATATCCTTGATAACAATCTTGAATTTAGTACTAGCAGCACCCTGATATTCCATATAATGATATTCATCAGAAAAGATGGCAATCAATCACAACAATAATTAACAAGAGGGATAGATAAGGTTAGGGGATCCATGAGCCTGTTCTCTTCTCGTGCATCCACTAGACTAACTTGATCTATCTCCCAAAATGCACCCTGTAGTGGCTGAGATTTAATGCTTTGGTCTGCGGTCCATTGTGTGTCAGCATCCTCCTCTATATTCAGGTCACCTGGGTCATTCGCATGAGGCCTCACCTATTATCCACTTCCATTTCTCTCATCTGCATCACAATCAGAGGGGTCTCATGTACAGCCTTCAAATATTTCTCTAGTCTACTAAGGTTGGAGTGATTTCCTTGTGCTATTGGAAGTTGAGCACATTTGTTGGATTTCTTTGGCATACCATTTCTTTTTCGAGGAGATGAGTGGACATTTATGGGCTTGGGCTTACTTGGCTTGATAGTGCTTTATTGGGCTTTTTGTTGGCTCATTATGGGCTTGGGCTTACTTGGCTTGATCGTGTAGGAGGCCTTTCGATGGATATCCAATATCCACACGAAGTTCCTCATGTATGCGTATATCTACTCCAAAAGTGCTACGGGCCACTGGTAAATCATCATAGAGTGAGTCAAGGAGCCTAGGATGAACGCTTGTACCAAGCAGACTGTGCCTACCATAGACAGTGAGGACCCCTTCCACCTGGCAAACTTACTGATGATGGTATCCACAATGCCCTACAAGTAGCAACGACGAAGAGGCCCACAAAAAAAGGAATGCATAGGTAAGTGAGCGGAGCTGACCTGCCGAAATCTCCTGAATGTCTAACAACCCATCGCGCTGTCTAGGAGTCATGCTCTCACTGAAGTATACTTGGGACTTTGCCGAGTTCTAGTACTAACTCAATGTTGCCGCATAGTCTTGTAGAACCTGTAGTAGTGAGCGGTAGTTGGCCTTAGAGGCCTACCCAAAGATGATAACGTCGTTAGCGTAGAGCAAATGGGATGGGCAAGCACTGCTCTAACCTGCCCGAAAACCTGTAAAAGCTCATTGGTCCACCACCTGCTATAACATCCTAATGAAGGTCTCCTCTATCGTAATGAACAACAGCATGGATAGTGGGTCTCCCTGGCGCACCCCCTGAGAGTAGCCAAAGTATCTCGTTGGGACCCGTCAACCAAGATCGATAGGCGTGCCGAGTGCAGAATACTAATCACCATCTCTACAAAAGACTCAGCAAAACCCCAGGCACGAAAAACAGCCGTGAGAAAGTCCCAACAGAGGGTATCAAAAGCCATCCGGATATCCACCTTGATGGCCATGTTGCCACCACTTCGTCGTCTACCCACGCAATATATTTATCATACTACTATATAATTATGTCGTCAAGTAGAACAAATAAAAGTAAATAAAATCAAGAATGATATGGTACATATACTGAGATCTAAATATTCACACAAAATTGGTGGTAAAAAAAATTCAAACTCAATTATCTACTAAACCTTAAATCTTAAAACCTGAAATCTCAAATTCTAACATACTAAATCCTGAACCTTTAAATCCTAAAATTCTAAACTTAATTATCTATTAAATCATAAACTTTAACCCTGAAGTATATTATACTAAAACGAACTTTTCCCTAATAAATATGTCATTTCGCGCCTAATCCTATTTTCGCTACCCAGAAGAATTCGAGAGAGAGAGAGAGAGAGAGAGAGAGAGAGAGAGAGAGAGAGACCAACTGAACGCCATACTCTGACGATGAAGATCTCCGGCGAAGTCTCATCCTTCCTCCCTTCCGGCCCGCCCTCCTCCGATTCAAGTTCCTCGGGGAGCTTGAAGAACGTTGAAACAGACTTGGATATGGCGGTAGGTCATAACTTCTCCGTACTAAACCCTAGTTTGTTTACGAAGATGTGAATTTGTCTTTTCTGAGAT